>DWDT01003301.1:0-12479 GCA_018245595.1 Microceris scylla | reverse complement strand
TGGTGAGCCTATTGCCATGCATCGGGCACATATCCAGACTCCGAACCACTGCTAGAAAATCTAAATTAGAAAATTTTTGTAGTGTTCGTTTATGATCTAATATCAGATTACATAAATACTGTTCATGTATACTATCCGTAATCTCATTTAGCGGCTAATATAAAAGCCATATAAATCTCTAGCCGCTTAAAGCGCTTATTTCTATTATGAACAAAAATGAATAGCGTATTGTAGAAAGAGAATTATTAAACTGTATATGTCGTGTTGTAGGATCTATACTTTTAGCGATATATCCGTACGTTACAATATTAATGTTACATGTTAATGTTTTCAGCGATGCGATGCGAAAAGATGAATGCTATTGGATAGTATTATTTAAAAATGAATAGAGATTTTTAATCTACAATATGCAACCGTCAACAACAAAATCATCAACAGTTTTATCACTCTCTCCTGTAAAAAATATTTCTTTTCCCTGAATGAGAAGGGATAATGCTCTATTTATCACACCAATTAACTATGGGTTTATAAACTTTGCACGTCTAATATTATTATAAATTACTTTTAATCTTTATATTGACTTTTGTTATCTCCGGTCTGTCACGTTTCTTTCCATTATATTTTTAGTAGTTATTATGACTGGGCACACATATGTATATTTTCGAGTATATTTGTGGTATAGTCAACTCTCACCACCATAAGTATACAACATGACATCGGCATACAGCTACATAATCATTTATTAATAACTCGCTCGAGGTAAAATAAAGAGGTAAAGGCGATAAATCATTTCCTAGATAGTCCTAGTAGGTAGAAGAAAAGAGAAATATAAGCTACGAATCATTCTACCGTGAGCTTATTAGTTGCTCGTGGTAAAAGAAAGAGGAAGTATAAGCGATGAATCATTCCATCGTGCGTGTACTACTCGCTCGTGATAGAACAATGTGGTAACGCAGAGGCGTGATTCGCATTCCGTTTGTGATTGCGTGCCCATAACGGATCCTCTGATGGCCGGTTACATCCCAAATTGAGGTCCGGCCTTTGAGGTTTCGTAATAATTTACCTGCGGCGGGAAAATTACACATAAGTATATTTTTCTTTGATGGAACGAAAGTTAATAGTTGGTGACATTGCTTTGAAATCTATTGTTGTTATTGTTATCATTATGATTATAGTGTTTGGACAGATTTATGAGTTTAGAAAAAGCAGGTCATGGCTACTCCTGAAAAGACCTGGCGTAATGACGTAATAGTAATTTAAATTTTAATTAACTAACGGCCAATCATTTCATCAAATGACCAGCTAGCCAGATTAACAGTAACAAGTTTGAATAATATACCCATCAGCATTTAAAAAAATATAATACACAACCCGCTTTCATTTATCACATGAACCGCGCCGTGTATTCAATTACGTAGCGTCTAATTACATGCTCATTATTAGCGGTAAACATTATTAAACACTTGTCCATAAACAAACACAACTCATTGACTTCGATAACGATCAGTGGCAATTTTAAAAGTAACCAGTAACTTGATATTATAATATAATTAGAAACTTTGTATGATGTACAAGTACATCTTGTATTCATTCATAGTAAAGAGTCTCGTTTAATAAGTACGACAGACAAATATTAAATCGTTTTGATGTATTTATATGACTGCTGGGTTCAAATAAAAAAGAATATAAATATCTTCAGTCGGATAAATCTAATTCTACCAATTTAGAATTAAATACGGCATCTCAATAGAATTACGGATTTCTATTTTACTGTGCTAACATCACACCTAGAACAAACCAGATATTCAAAACAGCGATTTAGCGGGAAACATTATTCATATAAATTAAAGCATTTACAATTATTAATCAAGGATACGGATCAATTATAAACTTATGACCAGCTTTTAATAAACAAGCCACGAGTAGTACCAATTTTAAAAATAGGCCAACGGCAGCCAACGATTATTTAATCTTTATCTGTCACTTTTGACATTTAACCGTAATACATTTGACATTTGGGATGACAGCTAATCCATTCAGTCACTTACACCATCCCCCAAAGAGGAGCAAGTTGAAATGTGTTAACATGGACCATGAATTGTTTATTAAAGCAGTTAGTAGTCGACTCGCAGCGTAAAGGTTCCCATATTTCGCTTTGCGCCATCGCAAAGGAAATTAATTAGAACTAGTGTCAGCCAGCTAACGGTTATTGGGGTTTAGAGAAAAATTTATTGGACAAACTATTGTGTGGTGTAAAGGAAGGAATGTAGCGATTGCCTCGTTTTTCTCTTGTCTAGTTTCATGAATATTCCGTGCATCCACGAATGCAATTTTACTTTTTCATTTGGTAGTTTGAAGTAGTTTGTCACGGATTGTTCTTGTTTGTTGTTTCGCTCAATTTTGTTTTTAATGTCTTTTTGAAAGTTCTCTGCATGATTCCTTTATAAAAGTACTAACGCCCAGCTATTACTCATGCATAAATATAAAATAATAAAAATACAATAAAAAATAGCGGTGATTAACTGGTAGCTCAGTATTAGCCTACCTTGTAAGACCTTGTAAGTCTCAAGTTTTTTATAATGTTTTCGAAAGCGCCTGAACTCTACCAACTCACAATTGGTCAGCGTGAAATAGTATGACCTTAATCCGTAAAAAAATACCCGATGAAGATCCAGATTAAGGTCATACAATCGCTATTACAAAAAACCTACTATCAATATTACAAGCAAACAAAAAAAATCTAATAAAATTCAAGATGAAAGTTGAAAACTTCCACACAAAAAATCTCATTACAATTCCATCACAATATAAGGCATTAATATCCGTCTCCAAATTACCCACAGATTAATCTTTAATTACAATCATACCGATGACTTCTCAGAATAGGCGCAGAATTCCAATCCTCACTAATTGTTTCTGACATAAGACGGTACGATTGTGATCGATGGCGAATTAGGGCTGTACCTACTGGATATGGTACTTATATCCTCTTACTACTTTGTTGTAAGGTTCCAAATAGTACTTCTAAACTTCTGAGTCAAAATATCAAAATTATATTGATTTTGCATTACCCGGGAAACTGGATCACATGTTTATGTACCGTCATTAGCTTCCTGACATCCGCCAAAAGGTTGTATGAAAGCACCTACGCCCGGTCTTAGTAAAAAAAAAAACTACTTGAACGAAAATGACTAACATCATTAATGTAGTAGATACTTATATACCACAGTTATTTCTCTTGTAGTGAATATATAAGGGTATGTATTCGAAGTAATAAATAGATGGAGCGGCTCTCCCACAAGTCGAGTTAGAGCTGCATATAAACAAGCATTATGGAAACTTAATGACTCTTCGTTAATTAACACTGGAATGCGACTCCATTGCGCTTGCACTAGCATAATCCTCTAACGGCGATATAACTTGCGACAAAGCTACGACAGTATGAACAATAACTTAAACTTTACGTTCTGTGAATATCTTAACTATACAAATACCAAGATATTATTCTAAGCGGAAGGTTTTAATAATATTATTATTACGGGTAAGCAAAAAGTACCGAGTGCCAAATGTCCTTAGAGACCTGACGTGCTTTTCATCAAACTGTTCGTACGTGCACGTTGGTTCCGAAGTCTATGGCCCCCCATCAACCAGTACCTGACCGGTCAAAATAGACGAATTTTGGTCTCCTTCTCATCTTTATCTATCAGCATACACATTACAACAGGTAAAACAGGTACACACATATCAACAGGTAAAACGTTCTTGTTACATCTTTTACACAATTTTGTCTTATTTTTAAAGACTCAATTCCTGATGGTAAGAACCATGCTTAATCATCTAAGCTGAAATAAAAAAAAAACGGATTGTATTTTCACATCCTACAGCACCTTGCTATTTTATTTATATGACATCATTCTAATTTAACATTTATCGTTAACAATTTAATCATTAAAAAACGTTATAATATGTTCTTAGAAAAACAATTCTTATATGCATAATTCTTAGAATAGGTCTAGGTTAAACAAAATAGCTCAAAGTACTGCAAATAAATTGCGGGAATAACACCCCAGCGACTTAAAATATGTGAAATTGGGTATGGTAATAGCTTGAACCCTAGGAAAGGGCTCAGGTTAAGTAAATTACTATTTTAATAAACCCTGAAATAATGAACTAAAGGATGACAGTATTCATGTAAATATTATAATTTCCACTTAAAGTCGCAGAGAAACATTTCAAAATGACTTTAAATTGTAAGCGAAAAAATAAGTTTTGTACCAATATTAATCAAAAGATAATAATTATTGTTTTAAATGAAAATGTAGCAATATTTCAAATATGAATATAGTGTTACAAAGATAGTTAAACTTTACGACCAAAATGGCACTTCGCTCAGTTCACCCTTGGGACTACTAACAGCTATTGAATACTAAGTAATAACTATAACATGTATGAAATCGTTCAAGAAGGATAGACAGAAAGTAATAGTAAAATTAAAAACCTACCTACTAAAAAAATTCCAGGATCACAAAATACTCGAAGTTAAAATGTATAAAAAGGTCGAAAAACTTTTCAAAGACATCGGAATCCAAGAATAGGGGTTGGAGCGAAAGTGGGAATAATGGAGGTAATCCAAATTTGCCGCGACTTGCTAAAGGTCCCTTCAAAGGGCAATAATTAGCCCTTTGTAGGGAATTCAAATTCACTTTCACCCCCAGGATTCCTCGTAAATCATTTAAAATGATAAGGCCTGCTGTGATTACTTATTTTCTTGAAACGATGACAAATGGGGAATATAATTTCACCTTCACTACCCGTTCTTTCAAGAAAAGGGTAAGACTGTCCGAGGAGATTTATTGTCTAATCTTTAATAATGACAGCCTCTGTAACTTTTGTGCGTTTGTTAAAAATGAAAAAGATAAAACAATTTTTTTTAAATAACAAAAGCTTTATCTTATTTTTCCGTTGTTTTATTTATAATTGGTTTTACGAAATCGTCTCTAATGATTTTCAATGAAAATTACGATTGGAATGTTTTAAAAATAAAGAATTAGAATCACTGCTTTTACTTTAGGAAAGTTGTATTCAAAATGGTATAACTTTACTATATATATTTTCGTAGACATTTTGAAAATATTATTGACATGATATTAATCATTCATTTCTAATCAATAAACAGCCCACCCGCGTTTGGTCGGCATCGCAGAACATGGGTTTAACCTTTCTCATACGGACACTAGAACCACGTTCAGAATTGGAACAATAAAGGGTAATGTTCCTGATATTAAATCAACAAAATACTGATGATACTGCTAGTTGTAACAATGGGGATCTTCATCCTGAATAAAGATTATCATCATGGAAAGTTTACAACAAATAAACATTGGATGGCAGAAATTTTGATTTTCTCCCTTTTTCCGTTGATTTGCGCCGGGAATACGTGGAAATATGACGACAGTAACTGAAGCAACTAGAACGGAAGCAAATAAATTATTTATCAAATTACATTACATTACGAATTTCATGTCAACCTTTCCAGGGGTGACGCTAAGATATGGTTCGGTTGACTCGTGCGTCAAGCCAAAAAACACTTTCCGCTTTTGATTTACGTTTTAGTTTTGATTGTATACTATTTAATATAGTTTTCCATAACAATCACCCCATTATATTAGCATGTCGACATGAAAGCGACCCTTGTCTTCGCCACCTGTTCCATGTTAATGTATGGGAATCCAGATTAAATTCAATTTCAAACCTACATTTGGTTTCCAATCCAAGTGTGTATTGAAGTGTGTTCGAAGATATAGGCGAAAGGCGCTGAAGAATGAATAACAGAATCACTACAGATCTGTAAGGATAAAGAATATTATTTGGTATTCGGTGTTCCCCGCTTACCCCATAAGGGATCTAACGTGATGATATAATAATAACAATTTAAATGACCAAAACAGGCGTGTATAGAACTTTAGGAGAATCAACTGAGCGGTAGAAATTTAGATCCAATTTCAAGTAGACTGAAAACATACCTAAGTGTCTATTGAGATCAGTTACTTATTATAATTTGTTATTATTTCTTTGTTTACTTATCTTCTCACCTTAATGTTTAATAAGTAAGTGTTACTTCAAAAAGCATCAGCAGACATTAACGGTCACAACCACTCATAATATCTGAACCTAATATTATTGATGATGAACTGGCCAGCAATACGTAACTAACATTGTCATGAATATATTATCATGATATATATAGGAAAGGGGCTGCCAGTATCATTATTTTTTCCGCATGTTAGTATGAATGATAACTGCATTTGTCCAGTTATAACTGTTGGTTGAGAGCACTTGGTAAGATTTAGTATTTGTCATATTCAAGTTGGTACCAGATACGTTGCCACCCCGCTGGACTGGGATATATGGTATAATATTTATATTCGTGTTTCCTCATATTAATCCTATTTATTTTTAACTTTGTTATTATATAGTATAGGTCCATTAAGGATAGGCAGATAGCACCGATAACATCAATATCCTCACACACCTGTTGAGCTTCTTCTATATTTTTTTCGTTTCTTTCTTTCTTTTCTGTTCACAAGTTTTCGGTTCTTCCTGAATACCAGATTTAATGTTCTATTTGTCTAAGATTATTCATGTATAACGGGCTACATAAGACAAGACTAAGTGCACTGATTCAACATTTGCTGTTACGTATTAACAATTCAAATGCATTTCAAGTATGCACTGCGTCTGTGAATGAATACAAAGCATTTGAAACGTCAGTGAGCTCGGAATCTTCATTTATCCAGCTATCCAAAATTGTCTTGGTATTTTCGATGGCTATATTTTTAAAATGACTTATCTCAATTTCTGGTTAAATTCGACCATATCGTGATGGTTTTATTAATATAAAACCCAAAATCGAACGCAAAATCAAATAAAGTAATTGAAAATTTGGCCTCAGGTGACGCCTTTAAGACTAATAAGGCTCTTGAGAAGGTTTGGATATCGACTGGAGTAAACGGAATATATGTATAATAGTAATAATAATTCACTGCCTCGTTGGTAGAGTGGTTGTAAACTTGACTGCCGATCGGGAGGTCCTGGGTTCAAATCGTGGGTCGGGTGTTATTAAATTATTCTTATTCAGAATTTCTAGTAGTGACTTCGAGTGTGGAATTGTGCCCGGTATATGGCAATAGGCTCACCACCTATTCCATGAAACTTAAATGTAACTGGTGAAACCTGGGAGTGTACTACACTCCTCTGCCTACCTCTTCGGGGATTACAGGCGTGATGTTACGTTTCTAAATTGAAGGTACAGCATAAAGAAAACAGTAACCCAAACAAGTAAAGGAAAATACCATTGGCGGTCTTATCACTAATAAGTGATTTATTTATAGGATTATATAATTCGATGATGAAAATTAGGGAAATTTAAAATAATAGACTTCTTCAAGCAGGCGAAGACTATGAGAGCTATAACTGTAATATATAATAAGGCGCTATGGAGCCTATGATTACTTCTAAGAACCTTAATGGACTCACTAAAGTAAAGAAAACAAAATTTAATTATAATTTTGAAATTCAAACAATTGTTGGGACATAAAAACATAATCGTCATCATCCTCGACCTATTTCAGTCCACTGCTGGATGTAGACCTTCCTCAATGAGCGCCATTGCACCCTGTCCTCTGCTTGTCGTATCCAGCGCCTATCTGCAGCCCTTCGCAGATCGCATAAAAACACGTCATATTATTACCTCATAATGGGACATTATTTTTTTATATTCCAAGCAATCTCGTAACACTACAAAGAATATCTAATTTCGAAGTAAAATTACTTTTATACTTCGCTGTCTCCATAAAACAAAAAAAACATTCTCATCTCGCGAAACGATTACGACACTTTCAATTATTTGCGCTTTAAAGTTTGGAAGTATCTAATGTCATATTTAATACTGTCAAAAGGAGCCGCCTCATTCACTGATGTAACTGAAATGCTGCCTTAAATAAATCCAATGTTACACTACTGTTGGTAGGTAAATTAAAAGCAGATCACCAACAGAACACTGCAACGGGAACGCGATAATGTTCTAGACTCTACCATAGAAATAGAACAAGTGAAGATACTCCTTCAAGTCAACCATAGAGAAACAGTTCAAAGCACGTTGAAAAATAATATTACTGCTTTGTTACAGAAGCTATAATTTTTTATATTCCTTGGCTCTGAAGCACATCCCGAGGAGGAATGAAGTTATACACGCAATCAGCACCCATGACTTGTCTGCCAAATAAGGCTAAGTTGAAATGCGTTGATATATGGCATATATTTCCAACTTACGTTTATATGAGTATTTCTTATTATAAATATCTAAGCGTTTTTGATTCATATTGCCATATAGCCATTGTACTGACCAAACTAATATATCAATACGACAGAGCCAGTTGAAGAATACAATTATTAGAATTTGAAATTTTTATATCAAGCACATTTTCTTCACACTTCAATATATTCATATATACTTCACAATACCGTATTAGGGCTTGACGCAACTTACAAACACTATCTCGCATAATGATTATCGTATATAGGAACTTCATTACACACGATAAGTCGTGACCGCCGCGTCGTATCGTAAGTAGTGACAGCTACTACGGTCGCATACCTATAATATGTCAAGTAACTGTCAACCCGTTTCTAATTTTGGTCTAATTTAGCTTGTAATATATTCCTGTTGGCTTGCGTAAACAAAGACTATTGTGAGTCGCTTGTTTAATTGCATCAGACATAGTATATTGTAGCGGAGGAATTATGTCATTAATTTAAAAATGTTATTAATGCTTTAACTTAACTTTGAAAAAATACCAAATACAATGAGAATATTGATGGATGCAGCTACCCAGGAAGTCTAATACTCACTTATGTTGACCAATAATAGGTCAGGTTGATGGGGGAGCCAGAAGGGGGGAGGTTTTCAAAACCTACGTGCTTGTATGAAGAGTGATTAATGTAAAAGAAGCACACCAGGTCCATAAGGATAAGGACTAAGGACATATCGCACTCAGTGCTCTTTGCTCATATCGTAAGGGCTTGGCTTATATAATAATGAAATAACTGTAAATAATATACTGTCGGTAAATAAGACAACTATTTTCATGTGCCCATACAACATTCTCCTAATGGTCGCACATTCAACTTAGTCAGTTAAAATTTAAATTGCAATAAAGTTTGGGTTGTATTTTGTAGTAAGTGAAACATTTTCATGTTTCACCTAACCCTGGCCGGGCTTAGGATGCAAATCGTTTCAAAACTCCGTAGTCCCCGAAAGCACAGCAACGCTGGTCACCACCTCGCGATACTGTTGTCTCTACCAACAAGTTGACAAGCTTAAACTTGCCGTTCTACCAGTAACCAAGTTACGCTACCATCTAAAATCAACTTTACGTTCGTATAAATAGGGCTTACAATATATCGAAATATGTCATTCAACCGCAAGGAAAAGTTGTGCTGGAAATTAAATTACAAATTTATACTTGCACTTGTATACCATAGTCTAATCTGAACTGAACCTTATGTTGAGGAAATAAGGTCGTATTTAGAACGTTGCCAGTAACAAAACGTAAGCAAGAGGCCAGCGTTTGATGGTGCTCTCGAACGAGAATTAAACGACCATTGAGGCCATGGAGCTTTCTCATGCAATGTTTATGTAAATAGCGTCGACTGTTTCGCGTTACTGAAATTTCGAGATAGTTAGACTTTGAATATTATTCAGCTGATAGTTTTTGAAGGCCCGCAATGGAAAATTGAAGAGATGAAATAGAAAAGTAACTTAAAAATTAATATGATCACTGATCAAACGTGGGAGTGTATTGCACTCGTCTATTCACCTCTTCGAGATTACAGGCGTGATGTTATGTTTTACAAAATAATATAAGCGTCGAACCTGTTGGTTCCAAGTTTCGTTCCGAGAATCCAAACAACAGACACTATCGGCAATGTACCTACATACAGATCGTCGATATCGTTTCGTATTTTGTTAATTCCGTTTTGTGATTAAATATATACATAATTAAGTATGTATTATGACTAATATTGGACCTATCCGAGGTTCTTCGTGAGCTTTCACTGGTCGCAGCAAGGTCGCAGCGAGGTCCCCGGGAGGTCGTAGCGAACATTCATGCGTAATTGAGACCGGTCCTTAATTTAAACTTGACCAGACTCATCATCGTCCAATCTCATTCTTCTGCTGAACATAGGGCTCCTCCGTGGTAGGGTAGGACTATAACCTTTAAAGCTGGGCATGCCTGTTGCTGGTGATCATCAGCCAAGAGCGTCTTTAGCTATATCTAGGCAGCTTGCGCTATCCCGCGATCAGGACACTCACGAAACTCTTTTAAATATACATACTTCCCTCAAATAGAAGCTCTTTTCATATCTTACAAGTGCACGATAAAAACGACCGTTCAACCCGACTGTACGGCTGATGATAACGAAACCTCTAGGAATTAATCATAGTAAAAGAATAGTAATAAACAAAGTTAAAAGATGAGTCATAAACCATAATAAAAGTGTAAAAGATAGATAACAATAAGTAATAATGATTCACAAAACTTCTGCACGCGTCTGTACCTTTTTACCGTTACACATCGATACATTATAAGCGATGAAGATCCGGTAATTTTTTGCAAGTATGTAGTGACACGCGGACGAAGACGGATGGCCGGCGGGACGCGCGTGATGTATGTGTCGACGGCGAACTCGTTATCCAGATCAAACCGGCCACTTGGCGTAGAAGAGCTAAAAACTGTACCAAATGATCCTCACGTGATCAGCGCTACCGATAAAACAAGCTCCGGCTTATTAAATATAAAGAAATGTAAATCACTGATAGTGGTCTAAAAATGAGTTTGTTTCTTTGTCCTCAATAAAGCGTATTGTTGAATAGCAAAAAAAACTATGTTATAGCAATATTTATCAAGCATAACAAATGAATAGGTAGTTTTCAAACTTTAAACTTTTGCCTTGATTGATATGATAAATAAAACACCGAAAATTAACTGTTAAGATAAATAATGACCAACTCCCAACCGCCCACCCTCTACAAATTAAAAGAAAGTTAAAACTAATAATATTTTATTCGTTACACAGTCCACCTTCCCCTGTGAACATAGATAATCATAGAACTCTTTAATATTTTGAATGATTTAAGAGCCCTTTTGTGACGAAAGTGAATTTAAATTCCAGACAAAGGTCTAATTATTGCTCTTTGAAGGGACCTTTATCAAGTTGCGGCTAATTCAAATTGCCCCCATTATTCCCACTTACACTTTTACCCCCACCCTCACCTGGGGCCTGATATCTTTGGGAAGTTTCTTTTTATTGTCCTCTCTACTTTACGTCTTTCTTTTTAATTCAATGCTCGTTCTCTTACCCAATTATTCAAGTACCTAGTATATAAAGTAGGTATGTTATTTTTGCGTTTTCAATCTAGGTACGATGTCTAGCTCAAACCTAAACCCTAAGGCGTCTATAAACGTTGTTATAAAAATACTTTATATATATATACACACCTGATTATTGTTATTACATTTGCTCACAGTACTTTCTATTTTGAGAAAATGCGACGTAATTAAATTTCATTTGATGTCGTTTCGCGCAAACGAAAAACGATTCGAAAAAACATTGTAACATTGAATAATATTTTGCTCTTTGAGAACCTTGTACTGTATATTATAATGGGTACTGAGCGTGTTCACATTATCCGATTGTAGCTACTTTAAGCGTTTTGGTATAGCCACTGAAGTGTACATCCGATTTTGACATCTACCGTATGTGGAAAATACAATATACATTTCATTTGCGTTATTCAAAGACAGGGGAATTCTCCTCTTTACTATACTTCGCGCCAGTAATCTCCTAAAAGATACACATAGACAGGAGAATGTAACCTCCCACCTTTCACTAGTTGCGTTATACGTCGCACCATGGAATTTCCCCTTATAAACAAGTTCTATTTGCACGGATACGCACACTAAATATTACCATAACTGTTTAATATAATGTATAATAATAAAAAATAATATCTGATATCGGAACGTACATTAATATCGGACTATTTGAACGCGCATATCTAAATTTTATCGGACAATGTACAAACTGTAAGTATGTATATATGAGGCTTATTTTATCAAAAAACACTCATGTGTGTACCGACAAGCCGATGTGTTAGGAGTCAGAGCAATAATTACACGATCTTGGCTCGCAGATGAGTTTTTAGAGGCATTAGGCCAACGGGAGAAATAAACAATAGATTGTATTATATCAGAACATATTACATAATAACTAACGTTAAAGTATTGGTTACATACTTTTTTTTTTTATGGAGTAGGGGGCAAACGAGCAAACGGGTCTCCTGATGGTAAGTGACTGCCGTCGCCCATGGACACTTGCAACCCAGGGGTCAGCAAGTGCGTTGCCGGCCTTTAGGA
>DWDT01003300.1:0-12480 GCA_018245595.1 Microceris scylla | reverse complement strand
TAGTGTTCGACCCGGGAATCGAACCCGGGACCTCCCGATCGGCAGTCGCACTTGCAACCAACACGACCAACAAGGCAAATAATATACGTATACATCCATATCGAATATTGATTTAACTAACGAGTGATTTAATATAAAATAAACATATTTTTCCGAAAAATAAACTGTTACAAAAGCCGAAATTGTATTTATTTTTTGAAAATATTCGACTTTTGAACATAAGAGTACCTGTTACTCAACGAATTCGATTCAATAATTAAGAATAATTTAATGGTTTCAATGATTAATCATTAGGTTACTATTATAAAAATAACCCTCAAATACAATTTTAGGTAATGCCTCAATAAAAACCAACGTTAAATATCTCATTTTCAATGTTTCCAGGCATAAATCTATATTTCCTTTTTATTCATACCACAAACGTTTTTTGTGCAAATCGAATCGAATACTTAAAGAAAATGGCGGGAAAGAAGAATTACGATGATACGAGACATTTCTCACTCGCGCAACTATTCAAGCGCATAAGTCGATTTCAATGTACATTCGAAGTGTTCGAATTTTAAATTTCAAATAATTTTCAAACCATTTTTATGGAATGGGAGGAGATATAGTATCTTCTTTATTTTCTTTTAATCTCAGCTCGCTTTTATTATGGTCTGCGTTAAGGTTTTGTTGCATAGCGGGCGAGAAAAGTGTCCGTGATTTTCACAAGAAGCGATATGTTGTAAATCTCTTCAATTGGAACTATATTTACCTATAGCCAAATATCACCGATATTCTTGGACTTGTTTATTTGAATAATAATAATTTTTTAATCACAATTGACAAGTAACAGAGCTTTGTATAATGATATCTAAGCAATTGGTAAGCTATATACATTTACATTGGTAAGCGATATACATTTTAAGTATATATGTATATACGTACTTGGTATAATAGATGTATTGTACATTATTATTATTGTTATTGTACATCCAACACCAAAATAAATCTCATGAAGATTATATAAAGAATTGTCTTGGTTGGGAGTCGAATTCACAATCAGCAGAGTTACCTATTTGCTAAAGGACCAATGCGCTAGTCTGTACACTTGCAATTTATATCATCTGTAACATAAAATTTTAAAGTTAAGTCAAAGCTTATAATAATATAATAAAGTTTGCCATCAAGTGCAATGAAACCGACTTATTAAGATTAAGTCCTTTTAAATCTATTTGATATTTTCACTATGATTCAATTTAAATGCAATTTTAATCCACAGGCATGAAACAAGAATGTACGGAACTGTTGTTATGAGTAAGTAAGTAGTTTATATAGTCACTGTAATATCTGTATTAAAAACCTGGTATGATTTTAAAGGATTAACTTGGAGTCGCTCACGTGTTTATATCTACCTAACGAGTAGTTAGTTAGATTTTAATTGCCATCCTTCACGAGCGTATAATAACGCGCCCCAAATAACCATCGCGTTCTGAAATCATATTCAGTATGAAATGTGAAAAATAATAAAGCCTGGGAATATATTTTCTGTGGAAATTTATTGGTGGTTAATTTATTATTGTTATTAGTGATATATAAGAAGCGTCAGATGTCCTGTTATGAACGGGAATAACAGCGAATAGAAAGTTCTAGAACATTCTAAATAGTTCCATTTCATAGTAAGTTTCCATGTTAGAAGTTCCAAGACTGAATTACTTAGTTTTTGAAGTTATACTTCTTTAGGCGTATTATGATAAAATTATGAGAGTGAAATTTTAAGATTCGTCACACAAAAGTTACAGTATGAAGTTGCAGCGGTCGAGTTACAATATGCAGTTGCAGTGGTCGAGTTACAATATGAAGTTGCAGCGGTTGTGGTCTCGAAACAAAAGCTACCAACCAAATAGAAATAGAACCTCTATTAGTCGCGCAAGTTGGCACCGACGTCGCCTCTGTTCACTGTTTTTTAAATCTTTTATCGGAAACAAAATGTACCACTCTCATAGATACAATTCTTCTTACAACTGGATAAGCCTTAATGCAGAATGTACTGCAGTGCTCATTCGACTGCGTCCCAGTTTTTTAATTGGTCCTTAGGCAGCACAACGTCTATCACCACTTGACTAGCCTTCGATGTCAATGATTGGTACAAAAAGGTTAGGATAGATAGACATTTCATTTCAATAGACAGATGATTAGTATATCATATTTTATGATAAAAAAAATGTAATGATTTTAAAAAGTGACTCTGACTGGATGAATGACTTTAAAAATGTATCTGTAAGGATACATATTTAGCACTCGGAGATTTATCTCACCACGTCAGGGACTGGTGTGACTATGTAATAATAATAAATATATTTTACAAAGAGCGTATAGTTTCCATATCAGAATTCGACGTATTATTTTATAACGACCTATTTAGAATATTAACTGGCTAAATGATCCATTTTTTATTTTCCTTTGCATGTTATTCATCACCTGATGAAATTGGATGGTTAAATTACACCAGGCAATCCAATTGTACACCACTAAGTTACTTTATTAACATAAAAAGATATAAATATTTCCAACACATAAAAGCACGTATTCCGTGGAAACAGAATTAACTTAAATATTAAGCTAAGGTTACACGCGCCGGCGTGGGTGTAAGCATATCATTTAATTTTAGATTATGTAAATGTGTTCTGAGCTTTATGAAATGTTTTATATTTTTACATTTGAACATGAAATAATGTCTTTTACTTTTTGAACACTTTTCCCGACATGGAAATCCGTGATAAGGTGCGAAAAACCTATTTCAGATTTTTCTGAAGTTTTAAAACGTGTGAAAACGTGTGGTTTTTGGAACTGATCTTTATCTGTTTTGTTTAAGGGTAGACTATTTAAATATAATGAGATGTTTTCTATGCAATTTAAAGAGGTACTGATTGTGACATTGGTGATAAATGTTCTATTTCTGCTAATTATGAAAGTATTACTTTTTCCTTTTTGGAAATTATATTTCTCGTCCTTCATCATAAGGATATTGAACTAAATTTTCAGAAGGTCCTATATGTATATATATAACAGTAAGAAGCATTTTATTAGAAGGTTGTCTATTGCATCTAACTAAACAATTTTATTACAGTGAGAACTATCACAGAAATAATAATTTACATTTAAACCAACAAATATGTCTATCAAACGGTCATAAATTATCTGTTAAATTAGTCCACAAACTCTAATTGACATTTAAAAATCATAAAACTAGTTATCTACTTAATAAAATTAGAATTTCCATTACTTTCTTCTCAACACATGTAAGCTCCATTTGAGTGTCTCCTACCATGATGCATGTCTGACCGCGATAGTGAGGAGAGAAGCGAGACTAGGATATGCTTTTTTACAGTTATTGAGTATCAATAACAAATAAATTTAGTATAATCAAAAAAAATATATTTAACTGTCATAAGCTTACGTCTGCATTTGATGTCAACAGACGGTACTGGAGATATGAATATATTAGTGAATTTTCTTTCGTTACTATGTTACAGATTACAGATATAGCTACTTACAGATGCTTCGCTTTGCTATGTAAGCATTTTCTTTCTTTACCCATATCTCAGTGTTATCTCGAAGAAATTTCCATATAATTGTTTGACCAGTGTTCGGGATTCTTTCTATCCTAACAATCAGATTAATATTCCTTCTTTTCCTCTTAAATTATTTATTATATTCGCTATTAGTCATGTTTATTATCAAGTTACCAAAAAAATATAAAAGGACTTTTGAGGACTTTTTCTGATCACATCGAGGTCACGGGGAACTTGAAAATTCGTATCGTCACGACCGCGAAACGATACTCACGAATCGTTTGATAAATGTAGGACCAAATATTAATAGGAGGACGTAATTATTTATAGAAATAATATGATGTATAGTGCATGTATATGTACATATAATGGTTTCGCCGTACGTTTGTACTTAAGTGATCTTCGTAAAACAAATGGAAATAGTGCATACAAAAATACGTAATCTTCGTATAGTTAGTTCGCTGACGGTCAGAAGGCGAATAGTGAGACTCACTTAAAATCTCATAAGGTGTCCGACAAACGATACGTAGGCGTACTGGAGTCGACATAAAAAGTGGATTAACGTCTTATGGGACGTAATCCGAGTGCATAAGCAAGATTTGCGGTGTCTCTCAGCCGCTTGTGTGTGAATTAATGGTTTTCCGTATATGTTTATCCGAAAATAGAAATGATGTTACGAAGATAGCTGGTAATATTCTCATGTATTTATGGCTCAATTTTTACACACGAATGATTGGGAGTATTAAAATCTTACGCGGTTAATGCTTCTTCATTTTATTTATGAATTTGATAAGTTAGTTAATGAAAATGTCATTTGGAGTATGGTTTTTATTTTTGTTAAATTATAACACAGTTGAAAAATGATTATGTTATTATTAAAATCGTGATTTTATGCGTATATTTAGTTCGTAAAATTAGATAAATTTGTTCATATATATGTAAAGTGCGTAGTATAGGTATTTAGATCTATATTTCAGTTCGAAATTATTTTAGCCGCGTTTTACTGTACGGCAGCTGGTTGCTTGGTGTCTCGAAAGATAGAAGACCCTGGCAAACGAGTCTTCACCCTTGATCTCCTATAATTTTTTTATATCATCACCCCTAAACCACTGAATAGATGTGTTTAGTAACTAATGGAAAAAGATGAGCTGTTTATCAAATCAAATAATTATATTAAATTATTAGAGTTTCAGATTAACGCTAATATTATTTAATCATATTAATATAAACATACCCATATGATTGTTTCAACTACTACAACAACTTTATAGATATATATACTCGTGCCGACAGGAAATACTGCTGAAGCTGCATTGTCTTCTAAAATAAACAAACGAATTCTCCACAATTGATTTTATAACTGAGATATTCCGAAGGTTCTCGAACACGACTGCGGATGTGCAGTGTACTCAACGAAATTAACATATTCACTGTTTCATCTTAACTGGTTCCCACTTTTGAATTTCCTATTAGTGTTTACAAAGGCAATGTCAACACGTTACGGCGCGGCGGTTGGTAAATTTTATTATGCGATTCTAATCATTAAAGACCGAATATTGATGGCGGTGAGTTCGAAAATCGTTTGGATCGATGCATTTGTGTTAACGTAAATCTACAGGGCTGTGTATTGTCGAGATTTGTTTGCATAAACGTACGCGTTATTGACTCTGCCGTGAGAATTGGATACTGACGTCCGTAACGCTGGTAGGTCCGATCGATCAAACATCTAACGTGCTACTGTTAAACACGGGAGCCACGCACCAATGTATGTATGTAAATAAATGCGTAAACCTCGTTTATGGTCAAGTAACGAGATGATTGTTTAAGTTAAATATTATTATGTTATTACCGGATTTTATGAAGTAATTGAGAGAAAAATAATTTGGTGATGCTTTTGTGAAATGCGTAGGTTTTGTTGAAACGATATAATTAAAACTGTGTAGGAAGCGTTCCATTTTTTGCAGAGTAGCAAGTATTTTTATCACGTGTAACCTTCGATAGGATTATTAGTTATTATTAGTTGTGCTATTCATTGAGCCGGCATAGTGTAGGATTATTGGTTATAATTATTCTTATTATTATTGCTACAGGTTTGATTTTTCTAACTTAAATTTTGTAGTAGAAATTACTAGCAATAGCTCGGAATCTGGTTCTGTGTCCGATGTCTGGCAATAGTCTTACTTCCAACTCTATGATAGGACGTAAACGTAACTGGTAAAACGTGCGTAAGTATCACACTCCTCTCCCTACCTCGGGAATGACAAGCGTGCCTGCCAGATTCTGCTACAAATAAAAAAATGAACGATAAATGCAGTAGAAAGACGCGAATTGTGCACGGATATAGATTTTTGGTACTCATTGCTAGATAACAATGTTTTCTGTAAAGAGTCAGAGTTTTTCTGTAAAGAGTAGATACTCTTTACAGAAAAACTCTAGTCACAAGGGTTCAGGGCGACAAGGATGTCCCTTTACACGTGTAAGTACAAGATTTATAAAGGATTTATATTGTCTAAGGTAAGAAATATACCTATATTGCGTACAAGTGTTTTTTGTCCCCAATAAAGGTTCGAGGATCCTCACCCTTGTCTTGTATCCTAAACCTTATTTCACTGTTACATTATAAACCTAAATCCAGACGGAGACAGTTCATGACAATTCCAAAGTTGGAAGTCGTAAGTTATATCTGTACATATGTCAACCTCTTCTCTACTTTGTAGAGTTTTCGTGTGTTTACAATGGTATGTCGCAATTGCAACATTAAGACTGTATTGTGTACATAATGTGTGTGTACATAATGATAGTCCAGTTGTTTATCGTCATCATCATCAACAGTCTATAAACGTTCACAGCTGGACACAGGCTTGAAAGATTTTTGCCCGTTTTCCCCACGCTAAGCATGCGGGTTGTAGATTTCACAGTACGGCTTCGGTTTGTAGAACACAGCTTCTCACACCGCCTACAAAGTATGAGGAATTTAAGGTTGTTGTAGAGTATAGCTTGCTGTGGTGGTGAAAGAAAGCAACTACAGTTGATAGATTTCTTCGTTATCTGGGCCATGTGAAGTATGCCAACACGAATTTGGGCAGCAGACTGTGGCCTTAACCTTCCTATGACTGTACTGTAGACCTGTGTATTGTAGTGTAAATAATTTTGAATATTCCAGTTTAAATATTGGCGTTAAGAGAAGTTGTTTTATTGTTTTGCTAAAATCGATTCGTACTTAATTTGTTTTTAGTATAAATAATGTATGTGTTTATTATAGCGTAAATAAATTATTATCTTGTTAATGCTGAAATGAATCGGATTTAATTGTTATTTATTTACGTATTCGAGTAGATTCTTGGCGGCCCGTTAACACAAGTCATCGCTTTGCTTTAAGAAGTTTTTGTATGAAATACTAGGTAGGTACTATTGCCAGCTGCCTTCCTACGGACTTCCGATGCAATCAAATAACTCAAATAAGCTCAGGTGGAGCTTTTCAATACGCTTCGTGACCATGACGGTGACTGTTGAAACGCTGTATGTGGTATCACACCAGTAAAGGTTAAATTTTTTAATATAAATTTATGTTATTGTAAATAACGATGTTTCTGAATGTTGTGTTATAAAATTTTGAAAAGTATATAAAATAATATTAATATTTTTTTATTTTATACGACTACTAGTTCGTCAGTTAGAATTACTCATGTTCGGAAGTATATTTCGAATGCTATAATCCAGTAGTAAATTTTTAATATTACTCAAAGCATTACAACTTTTCGAATTTTCATTGTATTTGTTCCATGATATCTGCATGCGAAATGCTGAGCATGAACTACATATGCGCTGTTACGATTTAAAGTGGCAGTACACAAACTAGAAATAATACGAACTGCGCTTAGAAACCAAATTTTCCACATTAACATTCATGGCAAGATGTTACATAAACCGTTTTAATCCTATCGAATCACAGCTTCTGTAATACGAGACACGTAAGTCATTCGTTCCGATCTCGCGACTTCTACGGCGGCGACTCACAAAAACTCCGTTCCAATTAGTGGCACAGTGCTCACGAAACGAGCTCACCACAATATAGATCCTCCGGCGAAGCGACAGCAGTCGAATTACACAGTTCTGTATTGGAAAAGGATCTGTGCCTTTAAGTCTGGTTAAACCAGAAAGATTAATGAGCTCCCTATTATAAAATAAATGGGAACGCAAGGGAGGTTAATCTTGTGTATTTGGATTCGTCATGATGCACCCAATTAGGAATGTTAGAAATGTACGGGATGTCATACCGTGACCGAAGTTTCTTTTAGCCGTAACCTTTGTAGTGTGTTTTGTTTATTGCCATGTATAATAATAAATATAATTTCCTTTGTACAATATATATTACTTATTGTTTATCATATAATGAAAGAATGGTAAATAATTTTAATATTATGAATTTATTGAAAATTATACAAAATATTTAATGGATACAGTATCTTCATAGTAAAACATCAGATACAAAAAAGGATAAATGTGGAGTAAATTATACATCATAATATTCAAGATAGTTACGTATAGTACGCTAATATACAAAGGGTATACGAATGATAGGTTTTGAAAGGTCAATACAATAATTGGAACCCGACACCAATCACTTGAGCAAGATGAAATTGTCGCCAAAACACTTGTTATACATAACAATATAACATCGCATTATATGTAGTAATATGACATTTAATATCATTGTTTTACAATTCATTTCATTGTACTCTCCATATTTTATCGATTTCAGTTATAATAATGATATTGTAATGTATAAGTGCAAATTTACAATGTATAATTTTATGTTTCAAAACGTATGAAATATGATAACTATAGTGATTTTAACGTAGTACTTATAGACAGGAACTAACTCTAGTTTCATATGGACGTCGATTGCCACGAAAAACTTTGTTAAAAAAAAACAAACCACGCTTAGAACTATTTTAGTATGTAAGAATAGTTAGGGTCGTCGAATACTATGTACGAACAGACACTATGAGTCTCTAGTGATACCAATTCCGTTTTGATTGCATTCCATTATAAAACAACAGCTATAAAGAAACAAATCCCTTAAAGCGAAATGCTTACGTGTAGGTAATTAAAATCAAATATTTACACAAACATGTATTTAATAATACTTTGTACAATTATATTTAATATACACTATACTGGATCGTGTGTCTTGAAACCTCGGGCGTACTACATTATAAAAATAAATCCTATAGTACTTAGTCTAGTCGTAGTTATAATTAGTAATTTACGCGTAAATGTATATTACGAGAATACCACAAAAACATCTGATGCGAACACTGATATAAAACTAAAAATCACAGCGAATCTCAATTACCTAACTAACTCTCCACATCTATACGACTCAATAAACAGTGGTGTCATATCTTACAGTATATTATACTTAATTATACACTAGTTATCATGAAAATTCGTGTTTGATAGTATAATAGTAGTTTAAGACGATTAGTTGAAGGATGCTATGCAAACAAATGACAAAGTTATGACTAGATTTGACATTTAAATTATAACTATGTATATATATCAAATGCTCACTCCTATCCTAATAGAAGATTAACAATTTATTATTATTATTATTATTATTAGACCCAAATGTATTGACACTAATTGGTATTTATGCATAAATATTTCAAAGTACATTTGCAGTGCACACGTAAGAACAGTGTTAAATTTATTGCATTATGTAATACGATAAAATGCCATGGTACAAAATATACAAGTCAATATGATCAATGGCTAAATGTATAAATTAAATCAGTTTGCTCTGTAAAGGCAAAAGTGAATATAGTATTGGATTTAAAACATAGAAATATGTAGGACATATACCAGTACTGCCAGTAAAGCAATTAATAGACGTATTCACATGTTTACTATTGAATAACTTTTCTATTCCCAGACCAATATATCTGATTTCTTGTTATACAATTTGTTAAGCTGTGTTCATTAATTCTTTATACATAATATTTCTTGCTCGATAAAAGTCGAACAAGTTGTTATACAATTTTCGATAATATGTAACACTGTTTGTATTTCCTTTTATTTTATTATTTGCCATGACGCCCATGTCAACTGTCTTGACTGTGACTGTGACTGTCTTGTCTGTGACTTTGTCTGTACGTGGTAGTGAAGTATTTGAGTTGAATTTTAATACCTTTTCATTCGCGTTTCACTCGTTGTATGCATAATTTTGAGTACGTATTTAAATATAGTATAGAAAATAAAAACTGAAATGCCCAAAACGTCAAAGGGATATTTATACAAAAGGATAAATGGAATTATACAACTGAATAAATAAGGAATCTTCAATCAGGAAATATTGGAGGCTATTTGCGCTGATACAATTCGTTCCGATAAGTCGATGGAATACGTCATAACTTTCTACATAAATGGCGCATTACTCGTTGTTCGTCATAAATATTCATTTTCGGTAACCAAGAGGAAGTTTCACGCTTCTCCCCGACTTGGAGTGAATGCGGGAATATTAGCGAATTTATGAGCAAAAATTTCCTCTCTGAAGATTCTGACAAGACGAATATTGCAGGTATTTTATACGTTTGCAAAAATTATACTAACTGTTAGGTGTTAAAGTAGAATTATTTTTATAGTGTACGTGTAGTAATCATGAAATGGGTAAGGGTCTGAAAATGATGTTAATATTATTTTATCGATACTGTCTTATTTTTAATATCTATTATCTTAAGCTTGTGGTAAATGTATTGAGGTACAAATATATATTGCAAATACATGAGTGTATGTAATATGATGTTCTGCATTACAACCTAGAGAGATGGCATAATTTAATGAGAAAGTTTTCCTTCACGACATTGAAAACAATATCTACTATTTACATCAATACACTCGAATTTGGATTTTAAATGATAAATTAAACACTTACACATAAATTACATTACCCATCCTTGTTTCAATTTATGAAAGCCTCAAAAACATCTCGTATTTTCAAACCTTTTAAGATTCAAAATACAATAACACACTTATGTTTCACCAATTGTAACAGCTATAAGATACTTATAGATAGACGAAGTAAGAAGCGTAATTCAATCGGATATATACAGTGAGTAATAGAGTCAAAGAGTAGAGAAGCACAAATTACAAGAGAGTTATCGACGTAGCGTTCATATTCACTTTTTCACTAGATTGCTTTGCTGGTCTGTGTCACTAAGTGTCCGAGGTCACAGCAAGGCTTCTTCGAGTCGCTCGAAGGGACCACACCATCAATCGCTCTCGTAGACCGTCGAGTTGGAGCTCTTCCGTCGACTGTACGGCGAGCAGAACTCGATCCTCGTGTCCGGGAGCCAGGTGTACGCAGCGCGCTCCGAGGACGCACTGGAAAAGACGATAAAATTTCTTAAAATAGGACAATAATAAAACATACGATTTTTTAAATTGAGAGAGGGTACAGTAGTTTGCTGGTGGTAGATTTGTGAGAAAGGTAAAAAGTAGCACCTAATTAGTGTGAGAAATGAGACCTGAGTCGGGTTCCAAATCAATAATTACAACTTGTTACCTACTTCACGTTAAGCCTCAATTTAAATATGATAAGTTAGACTTTTTGGTAGAAAATTAGTTGTTGTAACAAAATTAATATTTCTGGGAATTCCAGACACAAGTCAGTTTGATTAATTAGTACAACTAACAAATATAGAAAATATATTTCAGTACTTAATTATGTAATTAGAACTTGCTTATTATAAATAATAAAACTATTATGGCTTTTACAGTCCTAGCTTATACACATAATAATCTAATCTCAGTGCATAAACGTTCAGAGGCACTATTTTAATTAAATTATGTTTTATCCTTTTCTATCAAATCTCGTATGCTCCAAGTTGAAACGAGAACGCTGCTAGTGTGTTTATGAATAAGGAGCTAAGTATCTAAACTATCCTTCCCATCTGAAGTTAGTGGAATCTTGAACATATTTAGTGAGCGTAAGCTAAATCGGTTTTCCTCGGTTAACAGCATAACGTCATCAGAGAATTTCAAAAGCTATTTCAAAGGGCTTTGCGACGGACCAAAATGTTGTTAATTCGTTTTGAGATTAAACAGATCTTGGTCACGAATAGCACGACTGAGAAGTGCATGGAAAGGACATTTTATATTTCGATATTTATGAAACGTTCGTGAAGTAATTCTATACGTTTAAATTACTATCTGAGATCTGAAAAGTAATTATATAACATATTAATGTAATAGTATGGTATCGTGATATAAATATAACTTTATGTCAGTTTTCGAATTTTATTCTCAATAAAGGATAATTTTTCTAAAATATAAGACAAGGCCTTTAGCTACAAGTTTTTCATAAATTATTTTTATGTAAATATCAATTTATTTTTCTAGACAGCAAATTTACTCTATATTCATGTTATGGATGTCACATAATTCCACATACGTCTTTAATTTAATGGGTTTAGTTCACGAGGCAGCTTAAATCAATATCAGCATTAATATGCGTGCCTGAGCCCTGGATTAAACAGAGAATTATGGTGTGGTTATATCATTCCTTGTTTCCAGCTTTTGCATCATATGTTTATGTCACGGGAAATTATTATGTTTAAGACATAATATATGTACTAAGGAGTGCCTAGCTATGATTATTTTTAACTTTTCATAATATACTTAAATAAAGAGTTGAGGATTTGTCTTTGCATCTAATGTATTTTTATCGAAAACAAAAATAGTAAAAACTGTTTACTATTTTTGTAATATATAGTAAAATAATTTTTACTATACATTTTTACGATAAATAAGTTGCAATGATAAATAAATATGGAGTGGAGACCGCGACTTGGCAAACGTAGTGTAGGACGCCCTCCAGCTAGGTAGAGTGACGATATACGCAAAGTGGCTGGCAGTGGTTGGA
>DWDT01003299.1:0-12483 GCA_018245595.1 Microceris scylla | reverse complement strand
TATTCTAACTTGAAAGCCCAAGTAGTAGTATGGAGTCTGGATTTATGACCGGTGTATAGAAATATGCACACCCCGTGTTCCACGATACGACGCATAACATAAAAGCTGAACCGTGGGAGTACCCCGTACGCCTCTACCTACTCAGGGAGGCAAATATAAACGCAATGTTATGTTTTTAAAAATAAATACACCAAAATGAAAATAAATACATCAAATGTAAACTCTTATTTGTAACATTTGCATAAATAATTCTCAATTTATTTTGTCCTTACTTAATAAAATGTTACTTTACTTCCTTCTGAGTAAACAACGATATTGCTTTTAATATTACCAAGAAAGCGATAACTGCAATGTATTAATTTTACCAGCATTTATTTATTCATCACCTTAAGAGATGTAGAAAATCAGAAAACCAATCAGCAATCTAGTCTTTCACAATTTCATACTATACCTATTTAAGAACAGTTTCAATGCAACTTAGCTAAGTTAAAAATAATAAAACTATGGTGTGTGAATTGCGATACATTTTAATTCTATTTTGAATTAAAATGTTAATGATTTCCAACTTTTGATTTAATTTAATATAATTTAATTTAATTGAATAATCATTCACATGGATATTTAGTCCTTATGTGTGCTACAATCCAAATAATTTATAAGAAACTTGACCATCCATCTGCATTTTTAATTTCATTAGTATAATATATTCGAATGCGTGCCTCCAAGTGCAAAATTATAATTTTAAGAAAATAATTAGTATATATGTATAAAAATATTTTAATATATTGGCGTAAACTTTTTCGAAATATAACCCCCACAATTTATATGCTAATTCACTTTTTTTTTAATCGTTAACGCAAAGGTCGTGTGGGATTGTTCTAATAAAAAATTGCGCATTTAAAGGAAACATTATTTTTAACAATAGCTCAGAAATGTAATATTCTTATTTAATTACTGTCATTATATGAAATTATGCGTATTTTGCGAGTAGCTATACATATCGGGAGTACATATATATATCAATCCAAGTCTAATTTAGTAACCAGATTTAAATCTATTCGAATAATCATCATCATCGTCGTCAGCTTCTATGTAGATGTCCGCAGCTGGACATAGGCCTCCCCTAATCGGCGCCACTCCTTCTGGTCCTAGGCCTTCCGAATACAGCTGTTTCCCGTTTCTTCTTCATCCCGTAGGAGGGTGCTAGGCAGGCCACATCGCTCGAGTGACTGACAACTCATGGGGGAAGAAAGGTCATCGAGTGGCGACCACATCTCGGTAAAAGCGTAGGTCGCCCTTCTACCATATTCAAATAATATTAAATATAATTCGTTAAATATCCAAAAATCTTACTATCTTACCATCTTACACTTTTTACTTTCGATCTACGTTAATCGCAATTGAATAATAACAATATTAAAAAACAAATATGTCAACAGACTTCGAACCCTGATCGGTAGAAACGAGGAATAATTGTCGCGTGTTCACCGGTACAATGTAGCGTCGTACGAGGATTATTGAAAATGATAACTTGTTGAAAGCAATTGAACTCTGATAAAAAACGCGCCACGGACGCGAGCACGAGTTCGTCAGACTCAATAAAGTATTAATTTTTTTTGAAAGCGTTTTTTATTTATGAGTTAAAAAAAGGTAATAAAGTAGCAAGCAAGTGCGCGCTTTATTAAGCCGAGCTGTATGCCACGGCGCATTCCGGTCCCATAACCTGTCCGAGCGGGTGAAATCAAAGCATCCGCGCACACGATCGACTTCTCTACCACACAGTGCCTCTGCTTAGCAGGATTCTACAACCTAACTACATTCCTTATACTTCATACTTTACCGACAAATCTGGCTCTCAGAGTCTCATTTTGGTTTTATATTCATTTATATGTAATTATGTGTAAATAAATATGCAACTGAATATCACAATAAATCGCACAAATTGGCATAATTAAATCCTTACCTTTTCCGGGCAGTGGAGTTAGTCGTATATAGCGAATAGTAATAATGGCTCTGAATATACAAACCCTTTTTTTACATTCTTACGGTAAGAAAAATCATAAATAAATTTAATATACGTATACAAGTATATAACACAAAATGTAAAATAATATAATCAAAATTGTTTGCTGTAAACTACTAAGATCTTTTTTTGACCTTCCCAGTAATATGTAAATTTTAAATTAAGCAAAAAAAACTAACACGTCGAACGTGTGCTGCGAGGCGATCAACTGAAATGTGAAGGAGGATCCTCTTTACACTCATTGTCTCACTCATTACGGACGTCTGCACTCGACCGTGTAATACTCGTTTGAATCCGAGTAAAATCGCAGAGGCCGGTAGCGAGTGGGCGCTCGTCTCTACATAAATGCCTACACGCTCTATACGCTTTCGAGATGCTATCAAAGATGATGTAAATACCCGCCGCGGGTAGAAATGACAATCATTAGCCTCGTTACTTTTACAGCAATTAGGTGTTTATGATTTCGTTCTCTCGTATTACAATTTCGAAATGAGCGCCATATCACGCTTGCGCAAATGATGCCGTTTAAAATATAATTTACATAGCCTTATTTGCTAAAATTTCCACGAAAACCATTATTAAACAAAACAAAAACAAGCTAATTGTTATAATAAACAAAAAAGGCTATTATTCTTAATATTTTCATTTATTTTGAATTGTTTTTGTTTGTAATAATGAGGCGTCACATATTTCCACGACACGGGCTGTTTTCTCCTCGTTCGGTACCAACGAGATGTTCAAGAACAAGTTCCATGTTATACCAAAGGTGTAAATTGTAAAGTAACATTTTAATAGTAATAATAATAATAAATCAAAAGCGTGTCATATCTGTTCGATTTCACTCCGTGGTGCGTTTCGATGTCAGTGACTAACGATTACAGTCCACTCTACAAATACAAAGATAGAGCTCGCTTCTACTTAACGTTACCAGCCATCAAGTAATGTTATGGACGTCTCTACAATTTTATTGTTATTTAATTTTATTCCATTAGTTGTTGTTTACTAACTGAATAGGTAAAATACTAGTTGAAAGAAGTATCAGAAAGTAGAGAAATCAATTGAGTTCTACAAGTATAAAGATACTTAGCACACAAAGCATTTCATAACTTTAAATGCGAAAAGACTGTACTGATAACTGAGCAATGTAACTGAGCTAATGTAACTGAGCAATGTAACTGAGCAAATACTGATTTGTCATATTTATTAAAATTTCTTACAATCGGAAGAAAGATCCAGAGCCACGAGCAATTCTTTGCATCAACTTAACTCTATTTATGCCTTGATGTATATTATATAGTATTCTACATACATGTCTTACATTTACCACACATATACTGTAAAGAAACGAACAAAATATTTCCAATAATATTCATACGCGGTCAATGATAGTGTTTTAAATATTGAATCGTTTATTTCTTTATACCTTTTATAATTGGAAAAAAAATTTTTATACCAAATAATAATTATAATTATAAAAACCTTTATACCAATTATAAGTATAAAATTCCATATAACCAACCAAGTATTTCAGTGTATTTAAAACTACTATGTAGTATCTCACGATCATATATTATTCAGGTGGAGTCAGTCCCTCTCTTTTACATATAAGTGGTAACCCTTCGGCGTGGCTACACAACTAAACATTCAAGTATAGAATAATATACATTTAAACGTGTTTAAATGTATGCGTGCTGCCCGGGCGCTGGATGAGAGATGTATTGTTTTGTAATCTGTACAATTACTAAGGAAATAGTTGATCTGTATAAAATAACGAATGAAAACATCTTCTTTAGTTCGTTCAAAATAAGGTAGTGGAAAAGTATGTTAATTTTGTTTTCTCGTTACTCAAGTCCCACTTAGTGAAACATACGTGAACGTCATCTAGTTGTGATTTTTTTATATTAAGAAAGTAGTAAACGAACAGGCAGCGACCGTGCTACGTAGGATACGTGCATCCGAACTCAAATAGAACTGTAGGAATACAACAATCCTATATTATAGGACAGTCCAGTTAGCACGTGCTATATTATAGCATGAGTGGACAAATCTACTAACTACATATTAAAATTCAACCTCTAACACCTTATTACAACCTGACTAAATATAAATGTTACACAATCATGGCACGTAAAAACCGAAACGAACTTTTTTGTCTGTTATTATACAACTAAACTTACATTTATAAACTATTTATTCGAAAAGTTAGTAAACACTAAAACAAAATACAATCGGAATGTCGTCTACCGTCTCTTTCAATATTACGACCCGTCGAACCTCCGCGAGTAAGACAGCCAATGTAGAGTTCTTCGTTTAGCATCGTCTCTACATTTTTATTGCTCACAGGTTTTGTATGTAATTCACGTTTACGTTATTTATTAGACATGTACGCGCTGAGGATTTAAATTTTAAATTAAGTATATGTATCCTTAAATGTTAATTATTATTCGCAAGAATTGTATTTCAATTTTGTAAAATGTTAAAACTGTGTTACCTGAATTCGACTGTAGAGACATCATCTCTGAAGATGTTACCCACTCTTAGCGGCAACATTTTGACTTAATATACTCGTAATAGTCGCCATTAAAAAGGGGCTCATATCCAATAGCATAACGATAAAAGGTGATCATGAAAATCAAATTTCTTTGCATTCCTTTCACTCTACTGCATCTAATACCATATACTACCTAATTGCTTTCTTAATACATACAAGAAATATTTTTGTTACAAATATATTTCTCAATATTATTTCTACATCTGTTGTCACTGTTATATAAAATATATATGTATATAACTAAACGTGAAAATAATATGTCAACTAGGCCATTATGAAATTATAATGATTTATATATTTTGAATTTCTCAACATTGTCACTCGGTTATATTTATTAACTTTATGTTACTTTATAAAGATACTTTGCGTCTCGCTTGTCAAACACTCTAAGCCAAACTTATTTATGTGTTTCGCGGTGCCGCTTCTAACTGCCGAATTCGTTTACGAACATGCATTTGTAATACCATAACATTTCAATGTTCAATTAATATGGTACAATATGAGTTCGTACGAGTATATCAAACGTATCACGGGAATTACAATAAAAATATCACAGAAGTTAATAATAAAATTAAAAGTAATTAAAGCTAAATTCATATCATATATTTACTTTTAATTTCGTTCCAATTGGAAAGATCATTATTGATTTAAAAGTGTTATACTTAAAAAATAATGTTGAATAAAATATCAATTATAATTGACACAAAATAATTTTCTGAAATACATGAAAGAAATTTAATAATTGTTAATAATTTCAAGAAAGTGCTAAAATCCACTTTGATTTAATATACACTTATAATAAAAGAATTTCTCAAGAAAATATAAAGTTATATACAAGCTAATATAAGCTGCCTACCCCTTCGGGGATTACAGGTATGATGTTACGTTTGTTTTATACACAAGCTTAAGAAAGTTATGCACTTCTACAAACATAAGAAAACTACAATAAAAACATATTAAAACCCACATTGTAGAAAATCAAACCGATCTGTACAAAAAAATAAAGATTTTAACATATACTAAGTTAATAAGTTCAATTTACGCGTTCCACTAAAGAAATTTAATAACATACTATTATATATTTACAATACAGGATTAATTTTGCAAAACATAATAAATTAAATAGAACGTATCAATGAACATTTCTCTCGGTCGTTACGAACGCGTTCACAGCATACAGCCACCGGTTTAAGTGGCTCGGGGAACCTGACGAAAGGGGCTTAGCAATTTAAGCTGTGATTAGCGACCTCTTAGCACTGACTGCGATTGTACCGGCGACTGATTACACTATTATATATTACCATTAAAAACTCAATCGCATCGGTTTGACTTAATCTCGCGAACTATTCAGCCATCCGTACATTAAATTAACATAAAACTCGGCCTCAACTTAAACACACGTATGAATTATAATCGGATTATTTATTGCGATCTGTTTACTTCGTATCGAGTGATGGCTCTATTAAGATTTTCATTTGTACAGCTACTTTTTTGTCTTGTATGTAAATTGTTGCAGCTACATTCAATGTTTCAATCAAAGTTCAAAATCCAATTACAATTTAATTCCTCTTTACGTTATTACGTTACGTTCCTCTTTACGTTAGGTATTATTATTTATAAATTTCTAAGGTGTGTGAAAGTCTGCCAACCCGCACTTGGCCAGCGTGGCAGACAATGGCCTTAACCCTCTCAATATGAGAGGAGACCCGTATTTCAGCAGTGGCATTGTAAAGGGTTGAAAAAAAAATACAGCTGTCGGGTAAGCAATTGACTACCTAACGTGCAGTGTTTATTGGACTGGTCCTGACTCCAGTCTTGGCATACTTTCATACCTAAACTTTTCTGCCAACGGTCTTAGCAGCGTGATGATACGTACTCGTGGCGTAAGTCGTTCTAAATATATGTCGTATCAAATCCAAAAAGTTATTTTAGGCCTCACTAGATCCATTTCAGAGATTAGTGGTTTCAAACAAACAATCCACCAAGATTTATAATATTGATTAATTAAATTAACAGATTAAATGCAAATTAATTTTCAGCCATCCAAATCAGTTTTCGCTTTTCTTTCCCCCAATTCGATCAGTCGACAGTCACCTGACAGGTACGTGACGAGATTTCATATAATTGAATTGATGAAACTTAGTTGAAGTTCAGAAATCTAATTGGACTTTAACTGGATCCTTCGAGGACACAAGGTGAGAGGATGTACATCTGTAATTAAGTACGGCGGAGACACCATACCGAGTAATGAGGGATAATTTAATTGAACTTTCATTATGCGCGAGTTGCTGCTGTACCTTCCCTTTGTAATTAAATCTATGTAATAACATTGACACGTTCCAAATAATTGTTATTGTCATTTTATTGAAATATTACATATAGGGTATTTATATATGTAGTTGTCAAAAATTTACGCAAGATGTCAGTTGAATATATAAATTGTTTCGGGACTACGATAATGAACAGCAACTGTCAATTAGAACTGGCCAAAGGTCAGCCATTTTGATTTTAGATGCAAAGGTAAGCGGTTCTTTTCAAAACGTCACAAGTGTGTCTGTTACATGTAATATGAAATATATAGTTACAATTATAGACATATTCTTGCACAAGAAATAAGCTCTCAGTATTTCATAGTGTTTCTATTATTACGACGTCCAAATTGAATTTAGCCGCAAGTCGCGTACAACAAGGCGTAATCAAACCGACCTAGACCATTACAGCGCCGAAGAAAATTGACTTCGTCGCCGACACGCGGTTAACGTATAAAAAATGAAAAGCCAATTTGAAGAACATGAGCTCATATGGAATATTATATTTTGTTCTAAAACTTCAGGGAAATAACGGATAACGCTATTTGATGTTTTTAAATAGCACAATGTTTTTATAGATAAGCAAGACATTCTGCTTTTGATTCCTGGGTTGTGTAAAGTCGTTTTGATTGGTTTCAGCAATAGGTTCAACTTTTTTTCCATGGGACGTACACCATAATTGATGAAACGACGGAGGGATCATTACATTTCACTACTTATTCCTTCAGATAAATACAGGCGTGATGTTATTTCTAATAGTTATACACTTGTATGCATAAGTTGTCACGTGTATCTGTATAGATTGAATCTTTCTCAATGCTAAAAAAATTGTACATCCGTGTTACGTGGGCAGGTATTTCTAACTTGTCAGCGGTCTGCCCTAGCTTGGAAGGATTTTGCAAACGCAACTGGGGAGATCGTGTTAATGGCCAACCGCCCGTGGGATGTTTTCGAGCCGTCGTAAAACTTTTAATATAGTTCAGTGATCAAAAGCTCAAAAACGGTATAGTTAATGAATGTAGTATAACGTAGTAACAATTCAATATTACGATTGATTAGTATCGTCAAAGGGCTGCGTAATCGGATTTATTTGTACCTACGTGTGAATGTGTTACTTTATAAGAAATTAGATCAAAGACGTGCAATGGAGTCGCGAGTGTGTGGGTGGAACAGCTTACGTGCAGCTTTCACGACGTGGCGTCGCAAACCAACACGTAGCTGACAAAGAATTGGATTTTATCATTTTTATTATATCTTTATCGTTTGGTTCTTCAAAATATACATATGTATCTATCCTATAGACCTGACCTGCTTCTTCTACACTCACGACTCTCTACGAACACATAATAATAGTTATTAAAACATTGCCGAATAAAATTTTAAACATTAAAGAGAATTAGACAAACTGAAACTCACGTGAAGCTCGTATTTGTTTGAGAAGAAAATCAAACGAAACAATGCTCAAAGGAAATCACACAGAGAACTGGGATTGCTCGAAAAAGTGATTCACTCTCGTGTCATGTACAATACAAGCCAATATTTACTTAAACTACGAATATTGCCGATGTTCTGGAGAATATAATGTACATTAACAGACGGTTTCGTGGCAGTTAAAGAGAGTTACTACATCATATAAACAACGGATTACAGAATAGTTGCTTCTATTTTTATATCAACCTGTATGTAATACATATAACGTTATATAACGATATTTGGCACTGGCGCTCTCTGCCTACCTCGTGAGGGACCTGGCGTGTTACAGACCTGATAATTTTATTATCCATTCATCAATATCTTCATAAATTGTTTTATGTTCATTTCTATGTAATGCAAAATATTACTAGAAACTGTTAAATAATTTAGTGAACTTAGACTGTATGTCTGCCATTGACTGGCACGTGTCTCGTTTATAAAACAACAAGCAACATTACGAACTAGTCAGTGTAAAAGTTAATTCCGTCAATAGCCGTTGACATGATGGATGGTGGGCTGTGGCCGCGCGGGCGATATTTATCAACATCGAGCTTGACAGCTTTGTACTGCCTTTTTTGACATTTTTACGACAGCCAGCTCAAGAAGTCATTATAACGAACGGTTTTCACAAGACATTGCCGAATTGATCATTAATAAACACGGAAAATCGAACTATAGCTACAAAAGTAACTTTTACAGGTTTTTTTTATAGAGTAGGGGGCAAACGAGCAAACGCGCCACCTGATGGTAAGTGAGTGCCGTCGCCCATGGACGGTTTGAATGTCGTATCGGTCCGGAAATTACAGGTTATGTAAGACACAAATTTAGATTGTGTTCCCAATTGCGTCTTAATCAAATCTCTAATCGTTCTTAAGAATTTTAATAGCTATTTTATGACGGCCTCGTTGGTCGAGTAGATGCAAGCGCGATTGCTGTTCAAGAGGACGAGTTGTTTAAGAGAAAAGGCTGTATCTATACCAAAGTGTAAAGGATCTTCATAAAATAAAAGCAACCAGATTGTAAAGATTTCTCCTAATTCCAACCTCATTATATAACAATGGAACTACTCTGAAAAATTCATATTTAAAATCGTTTTGTTGTAGTGATGATCAGAACAAAGAAGGCATTGTTTGCGTTCTTAATTACAACCAACCAAGATAAGAGTAGGTAGTACTTCCATAAAAATAGAGAAACTTTTTAATTTGGCGTAAAATATTTATATTATTTATTTATTTTTTATCACATTTTATTTTTTCTATTATATTTTATTTTTTATTTATTTTATATTTATTTAATCCTTGTAATATTGATTTGAAATAGACTATTTATTGGTATGTAACGTTAGCGTTTTAGAAAAAAACGTTGTACGAATTTAGCTTTCTGATTTCGTGAAGTTTTCGAAACCGGCGCATGAATACGGAGAGAGTAATAAGTGTAGAAGTACGTAAATTTGTAATAGAGATATTTGACAGTTGATGCTCTCTGCCTACCTCGTAAGGGATCTAGTATGATGGTATTTAAAGATTTTTCGAATTATTTTTCCTTAAAGTCATCTTGGCTGTGATTAGGTTGACTAACTTTTTTGTTTGTACACATTTCTTATTATGGTAACCTATAAGATGTGCAGGTTTCCCCACGATGTTTTCGTTCCGGAGATACATGCTCGTACCTATGTTTGAAGTTGTTTAGCTCAGGTAACGAAGTCCTTAATTAACTTGGTAACTCCAAACTGCAACGGAGTCAACTTGCGACACACAAACTACTGCGCAGAATTCAGAGAGTGACTAGTTTACTGTAACGAACTGTATAGAAAGACTAAAGTGAAGATAAATGTGTGAGGGTAGTTACTTTTAACAAACCAGAACATCACTCCTGTATTTCCCCGAAGGGGACAGAGAAGTGTAGTACACTGGTAGAATTTATCATTTACGTTACAGGTCCTACTATGGGAAAGGGTGTGAGTGCATTGTCATACATCGGGTACAAATACAGATTCTATACTAGCGCTGAGAATTTCAAGTTAGAAAAACCCAATAATACTTTTTCCCAAGCGGAGATCGAACGTAGGACTTTTCGATCAGTGACCATGCTTGCAACCACTCGACCAAAAAGACTGTCAATATATATGTACATAATTATTTAATATACGTATTGAATACACTTAATTGGGCCCATAATATTTTACGCTGTACAGTGATATGACATAAACAACCCAATTCGAGATACTTATTGTGATAAATCCCAATAACAGGAGATAAAATGATAAATTAAGACATATATACGAGGTCGGGAAGCGTATTCAGCTGTGGGCGATTTTTATGTTCCCTGCGTATTTGTTCAGCAATGTCTCTTTTATGTTCGTAGAGAAATCTTAAATGCCTGTCTGATAAACAGGATTGTGTTCCTCGCTTGTAAATTTATTCAAGCCGGTGGGCATCTCCTAAGACTTACACTATATTCAGTAAAACACCAAATTCTACTTTCAATTCCAGTGGTTCATGTGTTCTGCTGCAGACTTTTAGGTATTATCTTGAAATGTTAATGCCTGCAGTTACTTATAATAAAAATATTTATGTTTTTCAAATGAATCAATGTTATAGTTCTTCCTGTTACAAAATAACATTCTTCTGAGAGTAGAGTTATAGTAGAGTAGACTATAGATTATAGTATAGATACCTATACTACAGATTATAGTAGAAAGAAATATAGACTATAGATTATAGTGGAGTAGAGTTATAGTAGAGCTATAGTAGAGTAGACAGTAGAGTTATAGTAGAGCTATAGTAGAGGTACAGTAGAGTTATAGTCAATAAAATCGTATAGTGGTGATAGTAGTCGGCTAGTCGCGATATGGTGGGCATTACAGTCCCTTTCCAGCGGTTTATATGTCCAATATTCTATACATATCGTGAGTATGGGTAGGTCTTTATAAGTAAAAACCTTTATTATTCGTTATAGCTACGAATATCTTCTCTGCTAACTATATACGGTCAATAATAGTTAGTAAAATAATAACTTAAATCTGCGTCTGAGTATTTCAAAACGAACATATATTATTTTAATAAATACATCGATGCAGAGTACAAAGTGACCGTTATAAGCAGTCTTCATCGAGGCAATCGTGACTTGTAATGTAGAAAGCAAATTGTTATTTTTACGAACTCAAGTCTCCCTCGGTTAATTAACGTCGGCCAAACTACCGAAATTACTTTGAGGTTGATAGACCCTGAAGGAAACATGGAAAAGGCAGTATAAAAGATGAACAATAAAACCTTGACTTAAGGTACTGTTGGAACGTATCCAGCGTCTAATTATAAGCAGTAAAAGGCGCCAAACGTCTAACTTCGTCGTCGACCTTCTCTATGGTCGCTGTGTGAAATCTGTCCGTGAAGTCTGAGTTTTCATTTACAGCATGATTTGCACGATCTATGAGACGATAAGAATTCAGTACGATTACTTGCAAAATCGTTTTAAAACTTATACAGTCATACACCAAAACGATAAATGTTCCATCTTACAGTCACTTTGCTTCAGTCTACTGCTGGCCATGGGCCTCTCCAAAGAGGACTTTTAGGCATAATGCTCTCACTAATCACCCGAGCTTGGCTAGTAAGGTTCTCGCGTTCTACCTTAGCCATATCGTGTTAAGTACATAACATTGAAGCAATAAAATTGTCCCACACACGGTATCATTATTACATCCCCTACAGTTCCGCTAAGCCCCGCGTTGCCAGTTTGCGCACGATCGCGCGCGAGGGCGAGATCCCATTTGAGAAAATTTGCTGTGCCACTATCGCGAATATCATGTCGGCTTTGCATAACTTAAATGTCATGTATTGCGGTTTTCTTAAATTCATCGTATTGTAGCATGCGTTTTGATATGAGTACTTATTTATAATTAGTTATTATGAAAATATGAAAGATTATATATTATGTAAGTACGTCAGGGTTGTTAGCATAGACATATTTAGAATTCGGTGGCCTCTATCTACGTCGCAAGGGACCAGGTGTTATGGTATAGTATCTAATAATATCTACATAAAGTCCACCATTCATCATCGTCATCATTATCAGCCTACTCCCGTCCACTGCTGGACATAGGCCTCTCCAATAGCACGCCACTGAGG
>DWDT01003298.1:0-12483 GCA_018245595.1 Microceris scylla | reverse complement strand
TTACATCAAATGTTCGGATAACACAAAGACCGAGGTATCAACTGACAACAGAGCAATGATAACCGTCAATATTAACCTTCGTGTGTGCAAGAAAGAAACGGAAATAGTACAGCTTCGTCGCCATGTCTATCGTATAGATGTCGATTTATATCGATGCATCGAATACACTCGATGTTTATAGTACGATATACCAAAACTATTCAATGTTTTGAAAAGCTTTCGATACATCAATGTATTTGCCGAAAACTTCGAATCTATACGACTAATTAAGGCAGCTAATGCTATGCTACTGTTTCAGTTAATCGTGAACAATTTTGAAAGCAGAAATTGAAAATGTTAACCTTTAAATTTAAAATTTCGAGAAGATAATATATAATTTAACAGTACGGTGAACTAAAAAAAGACGGTCGGCGCTAGATTTCACCTCGAATTTAAAATTTTTTTAGCCATTTAGGAGAGCTGACCAGCTTTATGATCCAATTTTAAAAAAATGCTCGATCTTAAAAAACATGGATTTTTCTATTCGATGCATCAGAAAATATCGATGTAGAGCATCGATGCGATGTCTCGAAAAAAACATCGATGTATTTTTTAAGTAGACACCCCTACTCTCCCTATTTAGGATTGTCTTTCCCAGAAGTGACAGTTCTTGCCACAATTGACAGCGACCATGACATAGGGATGGGCAAATGGAAAAAATATATCGATATAAATAATATCGATATTTTTAGAATATATTGCTATAGGTAGAGTAAAAAATATCGATATTTCGATATATCGATATTTTTTAATTGTTAGTGACTGATTGTTTGAGATACGGTATAAAGAACAAAAAGAACAAAAAAAAACGGTTCGCTCGTTTTCACTGATCGCAAAAGAGCAATTTATACCACAAAATATAATAAGGCGGCTGAAAAAATATCGAATCCGTAATTCAAAAATAAATTTAGAATATCGATATTATCCAAAAAAAATATGGACGATATATGTAGATTATTTTTTATAACAATATCGATATTTTTTAATATCGTTATTTTTTGCCCATCCCTACAAGGACAGTTGTCTGACATACTAACTAAAACTGCACACGTAGGGTGCGTTCCACTAAGCATCCACAACGATCAAAACGCGTTCCACGTAGCGACCGCGGTCGTTGTGGTCGCTCATTACGTCATGACTTACGCTCACGCGAAGCTCACGACGACTTATCTGAAAACGTGGGTCACCGCCGCGTGAAACCGAAGTTGAAACGCATCGGTTGGATTATATACATTTACAATTCGGTTGCTAAAAATACTTAAATTTTTTTTAAATCAATCCATACTTCTTATTATACATATATGGAAATATAGTAGGTACTAACACTAAGCTCGACTTCAAAATGTCAAAACACTTTTAATTCTGAGCTGCACGTAATAAAGACGAAGCTCTCCGTTTCTTAGGAGCAGCCGCCTCAGCCTTTTTCCTTTCTTCTTCCAACTGGTCAGCAGTATTGTACACTTCTTTAGAAGCCACCTGACCATTTATACGAAAAAAGGGTTTAAATTATGTTATAGGTAATTTATAAGAATTTACAAAAGCAAAAGTTATGTAGCTCTTTTTACTATAAGTGTATTCTTCAATTTTAATTTATTCGAACTCGGCGTTGTATGAATTTGTTTTATCTATGATTTTTCGTTTCAGAGTACCAAGTAAATTTATTGATAATCTATGGCTCCTTGTAAAATTCAAGTGTCTATGCTGTTGCGTTAGATTTCGGATAGATTGGTTTTTTAGTGCCTGGTGCAGTATCAAAACGAATTGTCGCGGAAATTGTGCGTTTCAATTGACCGTTAACCATTTTGTTGATTGTATTAACCGTTATCTGGTTATAAGACCCTATTTTTTCATAATACTTGCTTATAATTAAAAAATGAGACGTAATAACATCAGAGGTCCTAGATTCGGTCCGGGAGCACGGTCGAATGTCGGAGGACCGTTAATGACTGAACACCTAACGATCCAGGTATGTTTTAACTTGATTATTACTACTTTAGATTCGTCTAGAGTTGTAATTTGAAAAAAGTTTGTACTTTTCCTCCGATCGTACCAAAAAAATATGGTTAGCGGAATAATGCGTCATCTCTAGTCCATCCCCAAATTAGCATTATTTCAAGCAAATAATTTTTTAAGACATGTAATATAGATAAGTTATAATATGCTTCTTAACAATACAGGTGTACATACAATATTATTGTATAAGAAAATATTTCCATAAACAGAGTCGCGCACTACGCTTAATCGTGATGAAAAACAGGTTACATACATTTCCATTTCTAAGATAAATGAATCAGCTGTAATCGTTCGGTGGCAAGAAAAATTTCCAGTAAACATTTTATGATCATGCGGCGGTGCGAAAAGCCGTGCCCTGCGATCTCCAACCTGCATGCCCAGCGTGGAGATTACGGGCATGAACCCCCTCCTGGGGGAGGCCCATGTTCAGCAGTGGACTAGATACGCTGAAGATTTTATGTTCATAATTTGCTGCTTTGTTCTTATGGATTATTGATTAATTGTGCTAACCTCATTTTTGCTTAATGGTGTATAATAATCACATTTTATATATTGAACACATTATTCACATTTCACATTTATATTTGGAACAGGAATGACATGTTTCAAATCTCTCTACAATTATGTAGTTCAGAGTATCATACTGTTGGCTTGAAGGCATTGATGTATAAGTCAGATACCTTTTTGTAACCAAACAATTGTCCCCAAATCAGTTAATATCAAAAAACCCGAAGGCTAACCGGTCCAATAGCTACATTAATCATTTATTTTTTCTACCTACTAGTTAAAATTTTAAGTATCAAGTATCAACATTTTAAATATTAAAAAGTTCAATTTTTGGCACACATACATTTAAAGATCTGTTAATATATACTTCCAACTCATACATGCCCAAAGTATACATGTGCAATGTCAGACCTCTAAGCAGGAAAGAGAGCCAATCAGCTATGAGCATTTTTTCAATCTTCCGGCATAGAAAATGTTTAATAATATGGCCAAGGAATGGAACACACTGCCAGCCTCTGTGTTTCTGGACACATATAACTTAAGACTCTTCAAAACAAGGGTGAATATGCTCTTTCTAGGCATGAGTGCTCCATCTTAGGATGCATCAGTGCTTTCCATCAAGTGACCAAATGCTAGCCTATCATATGATAAAAAACAAAAAAATTATTCTACATGTGATACCATAATAGTACATGTTAATATACAATTTACATGTACATCTTTATAGGTATATTTGTGTGTATTCTCAAATATTGTGAGTATGTCTGTCCATATTTTTGTAGTACAATATTCCCTAAATAAATTTACTTTTACTAATTTCACAACTCCCACAAACTGCTATCATCCACACAGGAATTACTGATAGAAAATGCTTTAGGTATTAAGTTCAACCTTTGTGGAAGTTTATTATAAAAATGTTACAATAAAATGATAAGTAATAATCAACCCATTATAATTCCACTGTTGGAATATGGCTCTCCTCTCATGTTGAGAGGGGTTAAGGCCATAGTCTGCCACGCTAGCCAAGTGTGGGTTGGCAGACTTCACACACTTTGGAAAATTTTTTTTTTTACAAATTCTAAGATATGCAAGTTTGCTGACGATGTTTTCCTTCACCGTTAGCAAGTGATATTTAAATTTAAAACACATTTGTAAAGAGGTGCCCGCCATGAATTTGAATCCAGGACCTCCGGAGTGACAGGCTGAATTCTTAACCACTAGGCTACCATTACTTGGATGTTACAAAAGAGAGTAAAAATAAATAATATAAGTTTTATTGTTGTACTGTTAAAAAGTAGCATTATTTTGACTACTTATATTATTAAGATGTTAGTTGATATTTATTATACAGTTTGGTTTTCAGAATCTCGAAAGAGAACTTGACATGCTGAGAAGGAAGAGGGAAGCCATTCAGCAAGAACATCATGTATTGATTGGGGATGAATATGATAGAAAGGTATTTATTTCACAAACACTCTCATTAATCTTTACTTGAGCACTATTAACTTCTTTCAGGTTGATGCACACCCAGTCACAAGATTAATTTTCTTACGAGGAGTGTAAAATATATAAAGTAACTTTGACTTATATACAAAATGCTGTTTTGTTAAAAGTCAAAGTACCAGATGCTATTGATACTATTAGGTAACTTGGTATGTGAAATTAAAGTTTTCATGTCTTAAAGATTGAACATTTTGTACCTTTTGGCCATAAAATTTTCAACTTTCTGCTTCAATATTAACATGTAATCTGTTGGTCTTGGAACAATTTGTTAGTAACGTTTTTCGAAAGGTGTTGCTGGAATAAGTCCCAAAAGCCAGTAATGTATTGCTGTCGTTTTCTTACCTACAAATCTATATTGCCTGCCTTTTTATTTAGTTTTATATGAAAGAAAATTAACATTAACATAACATAAAATATGATGAGCTTACTTGTGCTTTTTATTTATTTTTGATCAAGAATATTCAAAACTTTTTGTTGTATTGTTGCAAAATACCACAAATCTTTTGACTAATGGTACATAAATTGGAATACAAACATACATGGATTTTTTCTTATTTGAACTATTGTCAAATACATAGTCAACTTATTTTCTGGTCTTTCAAATGTTACAATTTCTTTGTGTACCTGAAGTACTTTTACACAACTTAGTTTATGCAACTTAGTTATCAACTTAACAATGGTGTGCTGTATTTACCAGCTAATTTGGCAAGTCAATGAACATTTTTAAGTGTCTTATTTAGTACAATCGTCTTCTTCATTTGTTACATTTGTTCTTGTCCAATTTTTATGACAGTGTTAAGTTATTCATTGGACCGTTTGACATGGATTTCTAAACAATTGTTTTAAAACTATCATGGTCATCATGTATTTAAAGGATTATTATCTTTAATCTACTATTGATAAAAATTAAGATTCTAAATTTTTCAGTGCATCCTAATGTACCTGTTACTAGCATGATAAAGTTAATGAATGTTTCTGACAATCATTGTGTTGTTTCCATTGTTATTACACAAATATATTGGTCTTTATAAACACCAATGTTGTGATAGTAATAATGATAATCTTCTGAGCAGCTGACTAAGCTTGTCAGAAGCACTTTCCTTGGCTTTCTAAAGGTACTTTTCAGAAGTTTTTTTGTAATATTCACTTGTGATTCTTCTATATACCTGTGCATTTTTTCCAGGCTATATAATCATTAATACAACAGCATGTTAAATGTATTTCTACAAATAATTGTGAAAGAAATTTGAAGGCTAATTTGGCAATTTATAATTAAATTTCAGAGGCAGTTCGAACACCGCGAGCCGTCAAACCGTAACTTTCCAAACATGTATGGTGATATCTGGGAAGCACCTCCTCCCAAGCGTTTCAATGAACCTCCACGAGGTAATCCTTGGAGAGATGCAGGCCCAGATGTTCCCCGGCCGTTTATGCCAAATCACATGTCTTCTGACTACAACAGACCCCCCTTTAACAAAAGCATCGAAAGTCCGCCTTCACTCATGTCTCTTTTTGGTCAGGGACCTTTACGGTCAATCCCGAAACCGCTCGTGCGTCCTAAATTAAACCAGAGCATCGGTCAACGAATTTTCAATAGACAAGTTCCTCCAGCCTTACGAAAAGATTTTAATCCCGCTAAAATAACAAAAAGTAGGCCTCAAGTCCCCAACAAGCTGAATTCATATTCCGTAGAGGAACGCAATAATTTAGTACATAAAGCGACATTACCGCAAGAAGATAACAATGCACGTGCAGTAAAAAAGTCGACGACAGTATTGACTCTTCGTGAGGACCAGATTCCGACCAAACAAGTGACTGGTAGGCTGGAATTAGCGTTAGGACACATCGTAAAGGAAATAAAGGAAAATAATACCGACAACCAAACTTTCGCAACCTTATCAATGAATGCAGGTTACAACAGAACCATGAAACAAGCCATCAGGGACCGTCTACGGAACGTTATGCTAAACCAACCTGTTGGTTCTGTTGTTGAAATCGTTGAAAAGTATCGTGCGAAGTTTCCAAAGGAAACAGATAATGAAATAATCGACTTGGTGGTAAACACTGGTAAAAATCCTGTAAAAATACCAGTGATAGAATCAGGTACATTATACTATTCAATTTGTATAAATATCGCAATTATTTCGTTCAGAAATGAATCATGGCAATGTATTCATTTATGAATGTGTGATTGTAATGGCTATGGATCATTCTGTTATTCCTTGTTATTTCGTGTAAAGATTACAAGCTTTTGAACAATAAAAATATTGATATCATCATCATCATCTTCAGCCTCTAGACGTCCACTGCTGGACATAAGCCTCCCCTATTCGGCGCCACTCCTTCCGGTCCTGGGCCTTCTGAATCCAGCAGCTTCCCGCTGTCTTCTTCAGGTCGTCACACCATGTGGTAGGAGGGCGACCTACGCTCCTTTTACCGAGACGTGGTCGCCATTCGATGACCTTTCTTTCGCATTGGTTGTCGGTCACTCGAGCAATGTGGCCTGCCCATTGTCACTTCAACTTACTAATTTTGAGAGCTATATCGGTAAACTTGGTTCGTCTACGGATTTCACCATTTCGGATTTTGTCACGTAGAGAATAATAATAATAATATAATAATATTGATATAACCAGGCACTATTACATTTCCTTCTACTGTTAAGTATCTTCCTGAAAAATTAGATTCAGATAGATAAGTTTAGCTGAATACATTTTAGCTGATTTAATTTAATTTTCTTTTACATTACCAAGAAAAAAATCAATACATAGAATCAGGCTGTTTGTCACCATGGCACTACTTAATTTGCTATTGTCTCAATTTAGTATGCATTGAGCTTTCAGCAGAAATGTCATCAATCATAGGGTGTAGTCTCTTTTGTTTAAGATATATAGATGTAATGGTTAGCTACTACTTTCGTCAGGTCGCTGATTTAAATTACTTGAGGATAAACAGTTCCATTTAAACTTGTCATATGAATATTGTATATAGGTTTAATATTATAGTATTATAGCGGCTGTTCAATCTCTTTAGGTACTAGATATTGAACACAATGTCTCAGGAAAGGTTTTTACAATGTTGCACCAATACATTCTAAAACATACATTAAAGAGTAAAAGCAAATGCATATTTCAGGTGACCCAGAGGAGTTTTTCAAGAGTAATATTAGTCAAATTATAGAGAAGAAGATGGAAGAAATGTTTAGCAATGTAAGTTTTATTAAATCTGCGTTAAGTATGTAATGTCACTGCCTTGTTGGCAGACTGGTTGTAAGCGCGACTGCCGATCGGGAGGTCTTGGGTTTAAATCCCGACGAGGGTCGGATACTATTAAATTTTTCTAATTAAGAATTTCTAATAGTGACTTGGAGTTTGGACTTGTGCCCAGTGTATGGCAATAGACACACCATCTATGCCATTGGTCAAATGTAACTGATGAAATGTGTGAGTGTACTACAATTCTCTGCCTACCCCTTCGGAGATTACTGGCGTGATGTTACGTTAAGTATGTAATGTTTAGATATAATAGTGTTATTAAAATATCAATTTAACTTCTAGCTGGTGAAAATGTATACCAAAGCACATCGTAAAGCTACTTTGGCTTACACACAGGCTGCTATAGATGCAAATAATATTGACACAGAATTTGAAATTCAAGGCCTAGTGTCCCAATCAGAAAATGCTATGAAAACTCTAAAAAGCATGTCGGGCAAGCTTATTTCAGTTGAGGAACATACTATACTAAACAAGTATTACACTGAACTGATCGAGTCAATACTAGAAGAGAAAATGCTTGAGACTCTACCTAAATGTATGAAAGTAGGTATATTTATATATTTGTTTTAAATAAATTATTGATGTTAATTGTAAAGTACTGACAGCAAATATTTTTTCAGCACTGTGTGAAAATATTCGATCTGGACCATCATTATAGAGCTGTAAAATTTATGGCTACGAAACGGGTCAGAGATTCAATAAAGGAAAAAAAAGCTGCAGCAAGAACCAATAAGGCACATAAAAAAAACAATGAAAACGAGCAAGATAAAACAACAGACGGTAATGACTCACTCGAAGGAACAATCACAGAATCACCAACAGAAGAAACAACATCTGATCAAATGCAGACACTAGAAAATGCAGACAATGGAGGGTTTGAAAAGAAAGATGAAGTTGAAGACAATAAAAGACATGTAGAAGCAGCTTCTGAACAAGTTATTGTACAAACAACACCATTCCCTGACAAAACTGAAGCTGTAGAAACAAAACATATGTCCTCTGACATTATGATGACTCCCACAACACCATCTACTCCATCATTAAAGGAATTACCGTATTATGTTAAGGTAAACAAAAAGAAACAATATGTAAATGCAAAACAAACATTTTTTGGATAATATTATTGATCTGGGGTGTAAGGGGCTCCAACCACCATCTCAGGAGCCCAAGCCAACCTCAACTGCATGTCGTGCACCCTGCTATAACAGACGAGGTTCTGGCGACCGGCTGATTGCGGTATAGCGCAGCCTAAATAGGCACAGCTAAATGCTCTGGCCACCGACGGGCAGGAGCGTCGGCGGTGCGAAAAGTTGTGCCCGGGGATCCCCAACCCGCATGTGGAGATTACGGGCATTACACCCTTTTGGGGGAGGCCTATGTCCAGCATTGGACTGATTTAGGTTGATAAGGATGATGATTAATGGTCTAACAAATTTTGCTTTATTACAGCTGATCGGTCGACCAAATTTGCCATCAAGAGCCGTCATATATAACTTTTTGAACAGTTATCACCCAACATCCATTAAAAAACATAAATCTATAAACAATCTACTGGTTGTGGGTTTCATCAACCAAGAAGATTATGACAAGGCTTTATTAGCAAATGAAACTGTTATTGGTAAGAGTTATTTCACATTTTTAAATTAACTTCATATTTATATATAGCCATTTATTTTTACATTACTTCTCAATTTCTAGGAGATACTACGATCATAATAAAAGCCAGTGAAAAAATTAACCCAGGAAAGGAAAATGAAACAATAAAAGAAAATGAGTCTCTAAATGAAATTAAATGTGAAGGAGTTGCAAAAGAAGAGGACAATAAAGAGTCTGCATCTGTATTATGTGATGTAGCGCGCAATAGCACAATAAATGAAGGGAGTCTCACGTCAGCCGCGAATATCGGAAATGAATCAATTTCTGAGTCTGCAGAGACGAAAGTCCTTCAAGAACCTACTCCCGAAGATACAGTAAATAAAATTAAATTTGAAAAAAATCCAGAAGCTGATGAGAATGGTGAATCACAGGGCTCTGAAGAAACCAATAAAGTTCCAAAGGCGAATTTGAAAGAGACAGGTAGGGCGACTCCTGTAAGGGCAGCTCGTTTGGCTAATGTGACCCCTAGTTCGATTAGAACACGCCGCGCAAGTCGTCTGATTCAATAATAGACACCTTTAATTTTTGTATGTGGGGAAGAATTTCGCTTTGTGAATTGTGGAAGTGGAAATGTTATAAAAATACGTTTTGGTTAATTTACTGACATTCTTTCTTTTCGCGTCTGTGGAATGTACGTTTTAGGCTAGAATAGTATATATTTAATAGACATGTTTAGATGTGTTCCTGTAGAAATGCTTACAATAAATGTATTGTACTAACAATGTTGTTTCTAAGGTCACATTGAACATTAATGTATAGTTTAAACGTTTGCCTCCCCTGGTAGATATTTTAATGTTTGAATTTCTAGTTTAAGTAAATTAATATTCCACATTATTCGAATTACACGAATTATTTCAATCTGTTCAAGGGCACATTACATTATGAGTAATACTTATGATTTACTTGTATTTATTATCAATCTATTGTATTTATATCTATCTTCTATAGTTTCATATCGAGATTAAGTAACATGTTTTTAAATACCGCTAGGTTTTATTTTTTTGTACGTAATTATTTGGATCTATCTTCTGGTAATTATGTATTTAACATACGATGTGATGTATTATTTTCGTAAGGAATAAATGAAAGTTATTCCAGTGGTAATAACTAATAGGAGATTTCAATAACAAAAGTATACATAACCCGTCTTACATATCTGTGCACCTGAGTAGGTGAAATAATGCAAACTGAAGGTCAGCAAAAAAGGATATTCAAATATACTGGTAGTTAAAGAAAACCTCATTGGTCGAGTGGTTGCAAGCGCGACTGCCAATCGGGAGGTCGTGGGTTCAAATCCTGGGTCGAGTACTATTGGAGTTTTGTAATTTAGAAACTCTAGTACTGACTCGGAGTCTGGATGTATACCCGGTGTATGGCAATAGGCTCACCACCTAGTCCATTGTGGGACTTCACGTAACTGGTGAAACGTGGGGGTATACTACACTCTTACATACTCTGTCATTCGTATGCCGCGGCGGGATTCGCCGCAATTGTGCGAGGTTACGGGCCTCGAGGATTCCCTCCTTATACGGGCAGTTACCCCATCGTTAGACGCTGTTATTTTCTGGGGTCGTCACTTCGCCGACCATGCTATAGAGCATTGTTCAACCGCTTTAGCTCCCGCGGGAGCGGGCGGCCATCAGGGGGACGAGCGTGCAAAGGTGCGAAGCCCCTGAGGTGGGCATGAGACCCGTTGTCGGCTCGGTCGTACATACGCCGTGCCAATCGGGCCACAAACTCATCCAGGGGCTCGACTTTTAAGTCGCGCTCCAACACGTCGTTCCTAACGTAGCGGCCCAGCCCCACGATTACTCGAAGGGTCAGACTCTGCTGCGCTCGGAGACGGCGTCGCTGCGACTCAGCCAGCAGCGCGTACCGTGCCGGTGCCGCGAGGTGAGCCGTGTTCGGATGTACGTCTCGTACACCCGTAGCTTAATATGGGTCGGTAGTTTGGGTGCCAACACCGGGCGGAGCGTCGCTCGCGGCCGGCTGCTCCACCTGCGCGCGCTTCCGCAGCGAGCGATCGATATGGCATCCAAGGTACCTAGCCACGGGTTCCCGAGCCACCACCTGGCCACGTAAGCTCGACGGCGACGGCATGATACGCTTGCGGCTGAAAAATGTGCCGACCGTCCGTACATGCGCCTCGCCTCGCTTCGGAGATTACAGGCGTTATGTTACGTTAAAGGAAACCCTTTTTTGAAATAAGGCAAAAGACAATAAATAACAAAGAACTCAAGAGATAAAAAATAATACATGTCAGCCCACGCATGCGTCCATGGAGTTCCTACCTACGCGGATATGGGGTGAGGTCCGCGGGGAAAACCGCATTGCGGCGTCGCCCGCAGGCATTTCTGACAGGTTGTATTTATTGCTCTAAATAATATTTATATGAATAGTATTTATAGCAATACAAGTGACTCAAGTGAATGCTTGACGCTTAACGTGTATTACAATATTTAGAGCGTAATTTGATGTTTTGATAAACGAACTTAAATTATCATATTGCTAACATTAATAATTTAACTACAAACTTGAAATTTGTGTAACTGTTAGTTTAAAATATAGATTAATTAAACAAATAAGAGTATCTAATATTTGTGAATTTAATTCATCTATATTTCTGAATGTGGGTATGAATAATTTAACATTTATGTAAGGTATGTAATCTTTACAGATTGAATTATTCTAAGAAATTACCTAGCACATGTACATAAGTGTAGTGCTATCTTAATGAGAAAAACTTGATAAATCCACGCATAAGTTAAGTAAGAGACGGCTTGATAGAATGTCGTATTGTTTGTGTTGTGCGATAATGTTTTTTTATGGTTTACCAAATGCTGTACGTAAAAGTAAGTACATCAATTCATGAGATAATCTACTGATAAATGTATTTTTTCACTGTCTCTTTTGTCTATTAATATAGATATACATAGTTGGTTAAGATTTATGAAATAAAGATAATTAATAAAATGATTCACTTTTATTTAACATACATTAGTGGAAAAAATTAAGGGATTAAGGAAAATTCCAAATATTTTGAGTTTCTTTAGGTGGCTGCATTGCCCTTAAAAATGGTAGTTCTGGAATTTTTTTTCCCCTATTTTATATTAAACTTGCATTCCTCATTGAGAAACGTGCTTCACGGAAAGAAATGAATGGAAATAAAAATATAAATAACATAATAAGAAAATGATGGAATTTTGCAGGTGTAATACCTAACAACTTGTCATTGTATCTATATAGTATGAAGGTACTTACCATCAATTGATTGATGTAATACTCATATGTGATGGTGTCTGTCACCGGGTCAAGAGCCGTTTGCATCATCTCGTCAAACTCTTCCTGAAAAACTTGCTTTTCGATAACACATTTAAAAAATTTTTTTTTTTTTTTGCAAAACTATGCGAAGTATATATCGACGGTGGAATGAAAAAAGTTACCAAGCGCCATATTGCTAATTTTACAGCAGAGCCGTTTAAAGATTCAT
>DWDT01003297.1:0-12488 GCA_018245595.1 Microceris scylla | reverse complement strand
GAAATTTTTTTTTTTTTTATAAATTCCAAGGTGTGCAGGTTTCCTCACGATGTTTTCCTTCACCGTTAGCAAGTGATCTTTTTATATGCCACCATAATATAGTTGTTACTCTCGCTCTCATAGATTATGAATTACGAGTCGCTGTTCACGTCTGTGTTAATTTATCAGCGCACGGGAAATCTGGGCGTGTTAATGAACCGGATAATATTATTGTACCAATATCTTTAGGCATAATTACATTTGTCAAAGTTCATATCGTGAAGTTCAAGCATAACATTATTAATGAAATATTATTAATGATAATGTAGGTATCTATAGAAATGTACGAATATACAATATAGGTATGGGCTTCTAAGCATTTGTAGCCCGTCGCGGTTGTATATTGCAAACAATCTGTAAAGTTAGGTAACGGGTGCGGTGGCTATTTGGTGGATGGGTGACTGCTAGTTGCCAATTTTCACAAGCGTTTGCATAAGTCGTCATCGTCAGGTAACATTCTTTAAATTTAAAGACGATTTAAAAACATCCTATAGAAGAATTGCTCACTAACTCTGCAACTAACCGGCATTTCGTTCTGGTCAGTATAGCTATATTAAGCTTAATACTGAAGCATCAGTCCTGCTGCGGAAGCCATCGGTGTTCACCAATGGGGTGTAAAAAGGTCATATAATATCAAAATAGCTATTTATATTGATACACTAAAACACTAATTAGAAAGATTAAGTTTAAAAATACACAGTTTGTTTTGTAATATTTAGAAAGTACATTGTAGTTATTAGATCAATCTAAAATAATGACGTAAATTTAAATAATACTGCCTTACATACCTAAGGTCCAGCCTGAGGTCCCGCCCGCCAACTGTTAGGTTATAATGCACTTCGTGCGACATCTTGTGCTCGGTGGCGTGCAAGTCACGGCGCGCCCGTGCGTGCCCGTGCGGATGCGCGTGCTCCACTGCGTGCGACACGTACTCGCCCTCGCGTGTCACTTTCACTGGTGTCACGACCTCTACTTGCGACGTGTCCAGGTCCTTATGGGAGTAGATACCTACCAAATAAAATACCATTGAATATATATTGATTCACATTTTATACAATACACTCTAGAGAAATTTATTTTAAAAAGAATGGTTATAAAAATATATGCGAGTTGAAAAAAAATTAATCGATATAATTCATCCAAAATTATTCAGGAGTCGTCTGAAATTAGTTCTCAGGGCTATCACCTTAAATAACACTTTTAGATAATAGAAGTATTTATCTATATATAGAAATAAAAAAAAGTAATTGGATCAGGTTACAATGAACAATTAAAAAAGAAAAGTAAAATGATAAGAATAAAAAGTGTTGCACAGTTCAATAACCTAAATGTAAGGAATTCGTAACGCACTAGTTTATTACGAAATCTTGGCTCAGTTTCGGCTGTTTTTGTGCGATCAAATGATATTAATCCAATAGGTATGTTATAATCAGTAATGCTGACGTTTATATGTATGGTGTTTGAAAAATTTTAAAATTTCATTCAGTTATAATAATAAATTTATAGATGACAGTGGATTCTAGGAAAACGGTAATTATCAAAACATAATACATACAGTAATAGTAAATAAACCAATTGCTTTCGAGCTTGGCGCGTGGTTTTTATTGATGACGCAAGTCATCGAACTATCTCGGTAATCTGACACTAGTAGGCAATTTTACATGTTCCATAGGAGAGGGTCATGCACAGGTGACAGATGATTTTTAGTTATTTTGTAAATCAGATCCATGTTTAAGGGTTTTTGGTATTTATAAATTTTAATAGATTGTACTTTTTAACAGGCTTATTTATTAGCAAATGTTTAAAAATAGTACGCGTTTATCATAATAATGTGTTTTAAAAAACAATTAAAATTACTATTTGATAGTCGTTATGGTGTTTAGAAAATAAAAGTTTATTTCATTAAAATTTTCATTTTCATTTTCATTAAAAGAAATTAAAATTGAGAGTGGCAGCGATAAAAAATAAATTGTCCTATTAATTTAGTAGGTATATTATTGGTCTAAAACTTTATATAGATTATCAACTTTAAATAGATATAATTATGTAGGTATGTACAAATAGAAAAGGAATAAAGTTATTGTTGAGATGGTATTCAAATATTTATTTACATAAATAACTTCTATAAAACAATCAATTAATAAATCAATTTTAGGTAAGATTTTAATTTTAATTTTCAAACCATTAACCATTTAGACTTAATTCTTTTTTCATAAATATTATTTTACCACACGTGCATGATAAATACAAGAAGCGACCATGCGACAAGATAAGAAAAAAAAAACTTTTACATAATTTTGCAATAACTAAACGCTTATCAACGCAATGCAACGTTCAGTTTTAAACTCATTGAAACACTCGCGACCTTGACGCCGGTGCAGATAGCAAACGATTTGATAGATGGTAAACTTCTAGACGCGAATCTCCTTGAACGTTTCCGTGGTTCGGCGGGCACGCTACACTTTATATATCGGCTTTACTTTACAATATCAGTCATTGAAACTTTTTTTTTTTTTAACTTATTGAAGAGCATCAGCTCGAACGCAAAGTAAAAGCAAATTGGTCATCTACAAATTTGCACTTCCACCGACTCGCGTTGCATTGGTTACGGAAACGTCGAGCTCTCTGAAAACGCCCTTAAAGGATTCGTTTCCACTAAAGGGACATAAAAATGTTGTAACCATTCATATAAAGATAACATAATGGGTTGCCCTATCATCTAATAATGTACTAAATTATCAAAACAGTCTCGGAGAATGTTAGTAGGTACAGCGCCTACAGGGGTCAATGTCGCGCCCCGTGCCCTGTACGTGGCGCCGGCAAAACCAGCAAGTCATTACACAAGAAATTCTGATAACAATTATTTTTGTTCAAAACAAATGTAACAAACAAAATCTACTTTTATATACTCTTTAAATTCTGAATATCCAACTGGATTATAATTAATTTTATCTATGCAAATTAATTTGCTTAGCCTACAGTGGTATCGTATTAGTTATTAAAAGAATTCTCACAGGCCGTTTATTAGCCAAATTTAATTTTTTTTTAGAAAAATGTTTCACTTGTCAAACATAGTATTCAAACTATTTCGAATAAATCATTGTTAATCTGAACAACCATTGAAATTTAAATTCCAATATTTTTTTTCTATGTAAAATAATTAAAACGGTGAATCGAAGTATCAAATATTATATAATAAAGATGTAGCATGATATTGTACAATAATAAGATCCCTAGTTTGCATTGCTAACCAGAAATTGTATATTTTGACTGTTTACTTTTTGAAAAACAATGCACTCAGCGGCCTGAACAAAAATAGCGTATTCTTGGTGTCCTTCTTCTGACATGGCAACGAAGTATCTGACATGATTCACAATGTGACATCTTACCTAAGCTTGCCAAAAAAAAATACGTCCTCAGTGTGATCACTTTTTTGTGGATATTTAGACCTGGCTACGAATAATCGATTTGGTTGGCATTATCTATTTATAGTCTGTCTTTTATCTTTTATTTCTTTTGCTACCTTGCATTTTGGAAACGGAAAGTGTAACTGAGTAAAATCTATCAGCTTAATAAATTTATGGATATTTTCTTGGTTAAGTTAAACCCGATAGTAGCAAGCAATGTTGTCAACATGTTTTCTTAATTATCCGGAAAATGGACTATTAAGGCCACTATCACACGAGTCGGCTGGTCGGATTGCGTGGTTGCGTTAATGCGTTGTGCAACTAACTGGCTGTGGGAGAGGCGATTAAGGGTCAGTACATATAAGTCAATAGCGAGACGCGCGTATTAATTATCAATATATAATTTATTATTTTTATTAAATTTTTTTATTTGTGCATTTTCCTAAAAATCCTTATTTAGGTATTATTATAGTGTACACAATATACTACGACATTTGAGATAAAAGTAAATTTATAATATTTAAAAAATGTTGGGCTCTCAATTTTCAATTAAAATCAAATTTTTACAGTTATATCCACAATTTTAATATAGGCTATTTGATTTTGACGTTTATTTGACAACCAAATACAGGTTGCAAGCAGCTATTCTAAATATGAAATTCAAACAGTTTGAATAGTTGCACAAGTATATCATTCGTGTATTTCAATCCAGTTTAATTCACGAAATTATAAAAACGGAAAGAAATCGTTTCGTGCTTTTTTGGGCTTAAAATTAAAAAAACCATTTTCTTTATAATCGTCACATAATGAATAATAAAAGGTAAGAATAAAGTTCAGATCCATAAATATCAATGTGATAAATGTGGACGCACAATAACTCGGGGCTCAGTAACGTTTTATCAGTCATCATATGAGCAATTTCCTATGAAATACTCATGCTGGCTCAGCGCGCGCGCCGCATAGACACTTGACACTTGATTACTGGTGAGGCCACACAGGTATTACTTATAGCCACTATTTCCCCGGTCTCTAATAGATAAAGGTCTAATTTTACATAACGTATATGCATAACATCACGCCTGTATTTCCTAGAATGGGTAGGACGAGGAGCAGCGCTCTCACGTTGTACCAGTTGTGATATGTCCCATGGAATAGGAGAGAGTCTATTGTCATAGACCGGACACAAACCTAAACTTTAAACTATTACCGGGAATTTGCTTGCGGTAGGTACTTCCAATTTGCCTACAGATTGTCTCCGATTCAATTTTCAGTCAGATATAGAAGCGTCTCGAATTTTTATGTTTTCTTTTTGTGTCTTCTATTATATCGAAATCTCAGTAAATCCTCGGGTGAGTCAGGTGAGTAGCGCAATCCCGTGTTAAACGTTACTTTGTAAGTTTATTTAGCTTTTAGTTTTTTGGTTAGTTTTATTTTTAAAATTTGCTTCTAATTTAACATACTATAATAATTTGTTATACATATATATTTAATCATATATATATTTTCCTATTTTTATAAGATAAAGTGTTTTAAAAATAGATTTCGATTTCGCATGATTCCATAGCGATCATAGCAAGTTATAGAATAATATTTAGTTACACAAACACACGTCAGTATTTCAACCCAGCACCTCACGAGTGGAAGTCTAAATTCTAATCGAAGCTAGCAATTTGTTAAAAATAACGATGGCTCCCTAAAGTTGTAGAATACAACTTAATACGAATCTAATTAACATCAATTCATCATAAACATCGGCACAATAAAATGTCATTCATCATTTGTATTGTTGAATAGAATATTTTTAACACAATAACACACATTGCTTTTTATTAAAATGTATATATGTATACGCTGATTGAATCGGAACGGAATAATGAGTCGATGTTTTTGTGTTGCCATCAGCGCGTGGGCTGTCTAGACGTGCGCTTGCGAGCGGACTCTTTTAGCGGGGGCTTGGCGGCAATTATTGTCTATTACCCTGGGTGCCCGCCCCCTGCGAGACAGGCTCAAGTCATCGGAGCGCCGACCTCAGCGCCTCGCGTGGGTGACGTCCGGGCAAAAACACACGCCACAAACACATTTTAAACGCTCTCAGCTGAATATACAACCGTATTTTATCCTATTCGAGTGTTACCAACTGTGATGTGCAACAAATATTTGTATCATCAACCTCTTTAACGACAGCTCGTACGATTTTTATTTAGAGTTGTTTAAAACGTTAAAAAGTAATGTTCAGACTTCTTACAAAATTGTGGTACTCGTATGTACAAGTCTGTTTTCTTTGCAGGCACTAAGATAATAATACCATAATTAGCGGTGTGATTTAAAACTATGCATATTTTACTAGTTGCATGAATGTAAATGATTTTCATACACGATTATATTATATTTTTTGTCTTCATTCAACCATCAATGTAAATTTTTTGTGTTAATAACAATACACATGGTACATAATGAAATGTCCGCTTTGAAATACCGTGTATATTTCAATTCACAAAATAAAAATCTGTTCTCGAAATGAATTACCTACGATAAAAATTTTAGATAACAATTGGTAAAATAATGAATTTTCCTCGTTGTCGGCTCACAGCTGGATATTAACGTGTGGCGGTAAGTATCGTGCGCGACGTTGCTAGGCGAAAAACCTAATTTTATGTGTGGCGATAAAGTTAGTTACATCATCTTTAATTGAACGTAATCAGTGTACGTAAAACTAAGGTATTATGTGTAGTACGGACAGTGCAAATGTTGTAAAGCTTTCCGAGCAAAATAACACTATGCGTAACGATTTATTTGTTCTGTGACTGAAACGTCGTAATCTCTGTGTTACAGTGAGAAAATATCACTTCCTGTTTGTCACTTCTATTGTACACTGTGTAAACATTGAGTAAAGTGATTATTTAAAAACGTAAAACGTAACTTCACTCCTGTAATCCTCGCAGAGGTAGGCAGAGGAGTGCAGAACACTCCGACGTTTCACCGGTTACGTTTACGTCCCACTATAGAATAGGTGGTGAGTCTATTGCTATGCATGTGGCACATATCCAGACTCCGAAACACTACTAAACAATCTAAATTAGAAAATTTTGTAGTGTTCGACCCGGGAATCTAACCCGGGACCTCCCGATCGACAGTCGCACTTGCAACCAACACGACCAACGAGGCAGTCAAGTGACTATTTAGATCCTTCTAAATTTTGTTTGTAGATTGCGTTCAGTTAACAACCGTCTGGCAATTTTAATAGTTGTTGCCTTTGGATATTGTCGTCAATGACACCAAATATTATATAAATTAAATTTTATTTTTGAGATCATATCTTTCCAATTTATGATTATCATTAGCCTCTATTATTGCACAGCAAAACATAGATCTCTCTTTAAAATGTAATTTTTTAAATTAAAATTTCAATTTCCAAATAGGCAAGTGCATATTACAAAAAAACTGTATAGGTACTTCATCTTCGCAATCGAAATTTATTATTTGATAGTCTGTATTTATCCTAAAAACGACCTATTCTAATGTACTGTTGCTCATTAAAACGCTTAATTGGCAGTGGGCTGGGTCACAGCAGTAACCTGGTCCCTAGTAGCTTTCTTAGCTGTTCAGAGGTTAATGACTTCTCTAGACCAACAATGGGTACGGTCAACAAAAACATAAGATGTACATAGATTCGTCTAAAGTATTAAAAGTAAAACAACTTCACATATCATCGGCCGGTCTAAGTTCATTACTGGACATAGGACTTCCCTGCGGGATTTTTGCTCAACTCATTTTGAAAAAAAAAACATATTTTTATCACATATTCTGCACAGTAATAAAGTATCAAAATAATAAAAAAACAAAATACAAATTTCCAAAAACAAACCCAACACGCAACAGTCGTGCAACAAATTTCTTCAAACCACTTCTGTGTGATACTCACTATGTGTTAACAGTTATCATTGATCCCTATTATTACGAGAACAGATAGTAATCTGCTATATCCGCGCATGACAAGTGATAACGCTACGTCACACGACTCGTCACAACGTAACCAAGATTTGCACCTTCTCCCACAACCGAGATAAGATTCGCTCTGTAAATATTGAGTTTATCAGATAAGCGATTCAGATCGTTATACTTTACACTTTCCAGTGATAACTTTTTGGTAATTATCGCACACTTACCTGATAACGGCGAACCTGCATGTTAAATTAAATTCAAACATGTATTTGTCTAACCTTCAAGAGTCGCTCAGTAACCTCAATTAAAAAAGCGTTGATTGAAATGTATGGCGTTGTTCCGCCAATTCCTTTATAGTTCTAAATGAACGCTGATAAATAAAAATGATAAAAATTTAAAAGAAAACTAACTCAGACAATTTATTTATTAGAATTGATTGCATCAAGCCAAGAGCGAGGTGCGTTGGCACTCGGTAAGTAAAACCTTTGCCGAAAACAAAACTCAAGTAGACTGATGATGACGATAATGATGATCAGAATAAAAACATGATGACGACAATAAAACGTTAAGCCAATATTTAAAACAATAATAAAGTTGACAAAGCTGCTAATACAAATGTAGAATAAAAATAAAATGTGAAAATATTATCGATTATAAATGCAACTTGTGGTAATTCGCGATCAAACGTACTGTGTTATGAACCTTTTAATACATAAAGCATTAAATGTAAGTATATGATGCCTTCGTTACAGGTAGTAAGATGCAATATGAATTGCATTTTAAAGTGCATTATACAAGTGACTTGCAATCATACGATACTTTAAGGAACCGACCTAGGAAGGTCTGATCTTATTAACGGCAATATTTTAAAAGGCGAATTAAAATTTGATCATCGTTTATACTAATTAGCCTCGTTTAACCCCCGGTTAACAATATTGTGTGTTTAACCTACTATACTAATGATTTAAACGAGCCCATAAGCGAATTTGCCTCAGCTTGTTACCTTATCATCGCACTCGAGCGCACTTCCTCCGCAAAACTTAATTTTACTTTTGATACAACATGTTCATTAATTACTGGTACGAGTTTATCCAACGAACCATTCATATTCGTAAAGCGTCCAGTGTTGTTTATTAAATCAACATGTTTTTATGGCTTATAAAAATAATAATAATAATAACCCGAAGTTATTCCTGAGCTGTTTAACGTAAAGGCAGATGAGGCCAGACCCAACTCCGTCGCCGTCAAAAATTCCCTGACACATGCCTAAGATAATCCTTCAAAGGCAATCTCGGGCCGTCACACGAGACTCGAATCCAATTATCAGCATTTCAAGCCTTGTGACAACCACAAAACAACTTACAAGATTAGCTTTACGAGATCGTAAATTTAACATTAAAATTTATCTTTCAAAGCGTCATTTTTAATTGTTTACGCTGTACCAAATTGCCGCCTTTTTCACGATGCGTTTCTGTTTTAATAAACGTTAAATTAATTAAGCACGCGTTGTCGCTTACCTGTATATTAATTCTCTAACACATGTACATACGTATGTACTTACATTAACACAAACAAAATGTTCTTAAGACTTAATTAAGATATAGGTACTTACCAGTATGTATGAGGTTGCTGATATCTTCCTGGACTCTATCGTCAAGCTCTTCATCCACGTATTCCACCGGCGCGTCCGCTAATGGTATAAACTTAGCGGCGCATTGTGCCATAATCATTTGGAACAGTAGTAGTTTGAGCATGCAACACCATATATCCATCTTTCTAAGCACTCGGCAGCCGCTAGCACGCATCTTTTACTCTTGATGCCGCCCCTCAATCTTCGGTTCGCTACGGAATTACCATACTACCAAGATTTATCCGGATGTTACTATTTATAAGGCAAAGCGATCTATATATAATGCTCATACGTGTGCTTATACTTCGAACTTGATAATGCTGTTGATATGCGCCTCCGGTGTAATTTCATTATAATGGACCTGAAATAAAAAAAACATCGCTGTAATCTCAATATTATAATCATTATTTTAAATAAGATTAACAATGTTAATTACATCCGTCAAGTAAAAGTTATAACGAGATAAGTTTATATTATAACAATAACATTGATAGTTTAAATGGCAAATGTAATTTCGATAACACTTCACATTAATCTTACACATTGTGTTTTGTCGATATTTCGATATTTCATTTATACTAAACATGTACTTAGTAGTAATTTTTCACTCACCTAAAAAATGAAGTATATTGGTTTGAAATTATAAAAGTGACAATAGAAAATATTTGATTATTAGTTTAATTAAAACACTACAGTGAAGAGAGTAGACAGACGATCGCAGTGCACAACGATTTACCCGACCGGTGCGTGAAGTCGCTATCTCTGAAGTGGTACCATCTGTTACATAATTTTGCGTTATTAGCCAGATAATTTTATCTCCAACTATTACAACCTACGTATCTCTAGGTAGACACGTATACACACGGGGAAAATATACAAGCCGTCCGCATTTAATTAAAATCAAAATGGATCCTTGATTTTATGTCGGCTACATAAACTGTTATGAATGTAAAACAATTTTACTATTATTAATAAAAGTCGAATCATAGTAATAATAGTAAGTATCGATAAATCAAACATTACTACTGACATTAATTTTATCAGCAATAAAAATGGTATTTGGAGGCCGTTACCCACAGCCTCTACAAAAGGCAGTTTTCTTTAGTAGAGTAGCACCAAAACGGGATTGATTGACAGACATGTTGGTTTTACCATAAACATTCGCCATTATTGATGTTGAACGTATAAATAACATAAAAAGGTCGAATCGTTTAACCATTCATAGGTGTAAGCATTGATGATTTTACTTTTATACGTCTGTCGGGACCGTCAAAGAAATATTTTCTTATTCAAGTATGCGAATAAGAAAATGTATATATCGAAATGATTAAACGAACTACAGAAATATAAAATCAATGTACATAGTTACATTTGTATTTACATGTTTGTAAAGGCGAAGATAAACAGTGGTATCCTATGGCAGCCGAGAATGTGTTCTAGGAATAAAAAGTTAAAGGGAAAGGTAGACAGCCCACGTGCCGGCGATAAGATGGGCGCCAGTCGTCGTTGCTTCTCCGTAACGTTTGTTTTTTTTTACTCTGGTGCCAGGGAGCGTTCGGCGCCACGGTGATTGTTAAATTTAGTGTTTGTTGTGAGACTTTATGATCCCTGTTGTAATTAAGTTCAGCGACTCGCCGCCCGGCTACGTGAGGAATTGTCTGTTGTCGAAACGGACTTGTTACAGTGCCGGTTTGTTCTTTAATGTCCGTAATATTTCTGTTCCAATCCGTTCTTACGTTTATTACTTATTTTGTTATGGTTTAGTACTGTCTAAAGCTTTATATGCATCTGTGTGTAGTGTCTACTTAATAAATTGTAACATTGTGACAATTAGAAAACTGTATAAGATATTTTAAATACACATTTGCGTGTAAGTGTGCTAAGTAATTATATGTATACCTATGAAATGAATTCTTTTTCATCATTATACTCGAATTGTCGAATTTTAGTATTTAACAATATATACATATGTATGCTTGGCTGGATTTGGTCAGCGAATATTGTGGTGCACATTGGAAGACATCAATATACAGTAGTGGAGGAATAGAGACTGATGAGATGATGATAATTAAATAGAAGATTTATTAGTTATTAATATTGGTACATGTACAATGATTTTGCATGTAAAATTGGCGTTATGTAATAATGGTTTGTATCAAATAGTGATGCTATTCTTTAAAAAACATCAGTCCAACTACAACCTAAAATTTGTTAGGCAAAAGTTTTTCCTGCATGTTACCACAGAAGATGGAAATATATAAATGAAATGTTCGAAGAGGGCTATTACGATATTTTAAACATTACGACAGGTTATTTACTAATAATAAATTTTAGCGCAGTATAGTAGTAGGAATAGTAAAATTTATGAAAAAATTAAGTTATAATCTTTATAACTCTCTGATTTCCGAGTATCGTCTCACATCACGTTATCAGAACAGCAGATATCTTTGTGTGTTCAGCGCCTAATCTTAGTGCTGACCCGGTTCGCGTCTAGACTAATAATGACGTACGACCTACACTATACTCTTCCGTAATCAAACAATAGATAAAGAAGATTAGTGTTTATCACAGTTTCAGCTATTACTACGCGATAAAACCAATAAAGAATTATTAATACATTTCATTTTTATCGGTCAAAAACTCTAATTGCCCCTCCATTGATCCTTTGGAAATATAATTTGTATTTTATTGAAGTTACAAAACAATATACTTTTATTTAAATTAATGTTATATTATTTTTATGTGTATTTATTTCAAAATTGGTATCTACCGTGGAATTAAAAAATGAATGGAAAAACCGAATGAACTTTGTATGGGTTTGGTAGATGTGATTATTGTCAGATCTGACATTTTTAATTTATTATCTCGTCACGTCAGGGCCCTTACGGGTTAAGCAGAGTGCACTGATTGCTAAATATCTTAACCCTACAGATCGAAGGTGGTCACATCAATGGAAAAAAATTTATACACATTTTAGTTTGAAGTGATGATTATTTTGCATTCGATGTGTGACAGTTGAATTGTCAAATAAATCAATTGCAATACGCTTGAACGGTAGCGTATTGTCTGAAAGTTCAATTAACGCAGCATGATTGATCATAGAGAAGGTTGCTGAACTGTCTGTAGAGTATTAGAAGCAGCTCAAACTCTATGTACACAGTGTTCCGTGTTTGGGTAAACAAAGGATGTTAAGATGACTCTTATGTTGTAATATAACTTAATTAAAAGAGTTTCATTCTTTATTTAAGTGTTCGTTATGTTCATTAAATGATTTATTCCTGGAGTTTCCTAGAGATTTTTTAACTTGGATGTTTTAACTTAGATTTTCTAGTAAAAATATCTAGTTGTGACTCGGAGTCTGGATCTGGGCCCGGTGTATGGCAATAGACTCACCACCTTTTCCATGGGACGTAAACGTAACTGGTGAAAAGTACATAGAAATGTACAACATTCCTCTGCGTACCCCTTCG
>DWDT01003296.1:0-12488 GCA_018245595.1 Microceris scylla | reverse complement strand
CTATACCGCAGTCAGTCGGTCGCCAGAGCCTCATCTGTTATAGCAGGGTGTACCTCGTGCAGGTGAAGTTAGCTTGGGCTTCTGAGAAGGTGGTTGGAACCCCTTACACCCAACATAGTGGCTGTTTAATATTATTTTAGTAACATAATATTAAAAAGGTATTACTTTTCGTACATGATTAACCTTTTAAAGGCTATCCGCGTTATGATCGCAACGCATAAAATGTGTATCGTTCACATATAACATAAAATGCGAAGTAGGTAGTTTTAACACATATAGGTCTTGACATATGGCAAATACTTATTATATTTTATAAATTTCTACTGATAATTTCTACTGAATGTATTTACACATGTTTAATAATTGTATTTCTAGATACTTAATGAATGTTAGGTACATGCTCATACAAACTATCACAAGTCTACTTTAGGACAAGTGTAAGCACACTCGTCTAACTTAAACAAGACAGCCTGCGGTAATGTACCTAGACAGCTGATAAACAATACATATATAGAAATTTCTAAATACATATAATTTTACACCCAGATCAGATCGTATACTCTAAGAGCCAAATTGAGCACATGCTGTTGATTGAGCTAAAATTATTTTAATGGACAGTACAATATTCTCGTATTGTGATGACTAGTTTTAAGAGTCGAAGTTATTAGCCTTACAATCGTAGATATAATATCTTGCATGACTCACTCGTTTTGAACACATGAAAAGTCTATGCTACGAGTATTGTATTGAATTCTAGGCTACGTGGTGGATAATCCATGGAGGGCGTCCCGACCACAGCCACTTTTTTCATTAAAAAAAATTTCATGTACTTTAAGTTTCAAATTATTTTATGGTCTTTAACACATAATATGAATTCAGGGCGGTCCATTTTATTTACACATCATTGATTTATTATGAAATAATGTTAATGTACAATTATATATACACTATATATACACTTATACTTATATATACACTAATAGCGACTATTGACAGTAATGACTATAGACAGTTAAATGATTAGGGTTAGATACATTTTTTTAAGATTTTCCCCCTTATAATTAGTTATCTGTTTTAATCATTTCTAAAAAAAAAGTCATAATAAGTTTAAAGTACCAATTGTAAAAATCATAACAAAATCCTTTGATGCAATAAAATCTATTTATTTTGATGCAGTAAAAACTATCAAACATAGTCAAAATGTATCAAAAGCTACCTACTTCAGACGCGCAAAGTCTATACAATTCCGCTACAATATCGTATTCCTTAGTTCGCTCCTTAGTTGATTGATAAAGAAAGTATTGTGAATGGCTTTCATTTCTTCTTGGGGATTCAAGCTGTGTACTTCTTCTGACTTTGTAGTAAAAATTTATCAGTGGGATTTACCTATGCATTTTATAAAATTTGTACGTCAATTATTTGTACGAGTATTTTACAATGTTTACGTTTGACTACATTTTTTGAATTTTTGTTTATCTACGTTTCTATGGTTACTACATCATTTGTTTTAGACTACGATTATAAGTATTAAAAGAAAATAAATAAAGTTTTAATATAGGTCGATGACGTCGAAGACCGATGTCATCGGTAAAGAAATCATAATTATTTAACATTTACTAAAATCCAGACCGAATTCGAAAAAATTTGTGCACAATTTAAATTAATCTCATCGATGTTCATAATGAAACTTGGTAAATGAAGACCCCAGGAGGCGTGCACAATAAATTCCCGATAGCTCGGGACTAGAATACGAGCTACTGTATTTCTTGCCTCTCGTAAGAGGCAAATGAAAGGAGGCTTCCGGGGTTGCGAGCGGCTAGAGTGGGAACTTGAACCGTTGAGCCAGCGATACCGGGGAGGACGGCGGTAAGTGTGTTAAAGAGTGTAAAATTGTCTTTTATCGATGATTTTCTGCAAGAGGAAAACTTATTTTCGCACAGCTGTTTTTTAATCGACCGGGAGAGATACATATTAGAACTTCCATTGTGGATTATAGGGTACTGACAACTGTAGGAATACATGCAAGAATGCTTTTAGATTACCCAGTATGAGTTTATTATAAAACCGTAAAATAGATAACGTAACTTCACGCCTGTAATCCCCGAAGGGGTAGGAAGAGGAATGCGGAACACTCCCACGTTTCACCGGTTACGTTTATGTCCCACTATGGAACAGGTGGTGAACCTATTGCCATCCATCGGGCACATATCCAGACTCCGGACCACTACTAGAAAATCTAAATTAGAAAATTTTGTAGTTTTCGACCCGGGAATTGAACCCGGGACCTCCCGATCGGCAGTCGCAGTTGCAACCAACACGACCAACGCGGCAGTAATATATAACGTATAAAATAGATAACGTTCTTTAAATACTATCTTGTTGTTCGTTGATTATAATTCTGATGATTACATGTACTGTGTTTATACACTCTCAAATAGAAACATTCACAAACAGCAGGCCATATCCATCAACCGTCACAACTTTCGGTGCAAGTATTTTATTTCATTTAAGCTGTAAAGATTTCAAAATAATTTGCAATCCGACATTTCCTGCTACTTTTATAAATATATTTGATTTAAATCGAAACAATTAAATCTATGTCTCCGTCTTGAGAAGCCTTAGTGAGGCGAGTTCATTCAACTGAAATATGGCTCCGAGTACATGTTCTCAAGAACTAGAAGCCATTGTTTTTAACCTCTCGCCGCATGTTACTATCCGTTCAGGGAGTATTTATACTTGAAGACAGTAATAAAACAGTAAAACCCAGTAGAAACTGGCCGCCGCCGCCCATGGGTATTTGCAATCGACCTCGAGTAAGACAGTCGGAATGGGGCTGCATTACTCATTTCATTAGTTTATTCAGTGTCAGTTTCTTAATAAAACTATTAATATTAATTTGAAACAGGTCAACAGAATTAGCGCTGTTCATATCGTTAATTTAAATAGTGTATAAATGCAGTTAGTATTACTTAGTACCCATTGTAGTACTACACTACTCTACCTACCCCTTCGGTGATTACAGGCGTGATGTTACGTTGGTATCCATTGTAGTCGAATTTGGATAAGGAAGCGTTGCTGTACTTGAGGAGTGAGAAGGTCGCCTCTTATATGCATATTGAATAATTGACCTCTTGATTACGATTGGCAATTTTATTATTAACCCAAGCAAATTGTATTCGTCTCTTTAGAGTATTCAGTCATTCAAAGTTTTTGGCATCATGCATCGTTTGTTAATACATAAAATTGGACTTACGGAGTATGTAGAGACAAATACCTTCATCCTTACAGATGTAACCTGATTAATCTGAATTCTGTAAGGTACGTAGCGTGACGATACAATAATAATAATAATAACGATCATCAGATCTATTGAAACTTTAGATACATGCATACATTTTTACTATTGTTGTCATATATTGCCTATTTTCAAAAAAGTACCTACATTCGTGTGCATTAGTAGGTATATAAGCCTAACGATTAGTAACATATACTTTGTAATTGAATTAATAAATAGTTTATTTCTCGTAAACGAATATAGAGCGTTAAGAGCTAGACCTTTTCATACCTGATTTAAAGTCCTAGGTTTTAACAATCGTTTAGGAACGCCGTTAATGGACTGTTGGTGTAAAGAAACTTTTCATAAGTCCAATTAGTGCAAGTTAGTATACATATTAAGGTAACAAAAAGTACCCTGTGTTACCGAATGAATAATAGTAATAATGTATCAAATTAAAAAACAATAATGAAGAATAATTTTGCAGAAATATTTTAATAACATGTATCTCGGATTTTTTATACTAATGTTGAAATGTAATTAATAAATACGTCAGAAGCTACGAAAACCACAGGTGTTTATTTCGATTCAAAATGTGTTCATAAAAGTACACGTCGCATATTTGTCACTCTGTTATTTCTTTACTTACTTCAATTATAAGATATCCCCATCAGTACGAATCCATGACTGTAAATAATGTGTTCATAGAAAGGCAAAATAAACATTTCAACGAAATCATTCACAATGATTACGAACACAATACAGTATCCGAACTGCTATTCGAGAAAACGGTCACTTCACTTCGCAACACACACCTTTCAGAAATTGAAACTCGGTCCATAATTATCCATTTGAGCAATTAAAAACTCCACACTCAACATTACTAAAACAAACTTTTCTCGTCCATCATCCGACATATAGCGCAACATGTACAAAAACACAGATAAAAGTAATTTATTATAAACACACGCCAAATGTTTAAGAATACGTATTTAAAAAATTCTATCCGACCATACGTTAACTTAACAAATTTATCGTACCGACCGCGCGATACACGAGCCCGATTTCCGAGTTTTTGTTGGGTTGTCGTTCGTTAAACATCGTCGATACAAAGCGGTAAGAAACCGTGCATACGCCACGAACGCCGGTTGTACACTACCTAAGGAAATATCTTACAGATCCTTATTGCGCTTGCGTGAAACAAAGTGACTCTTCGACGTGACAGGGCTATTCGGAGTTAATTAATATATCAACTTTTCCACGACCCCCTGCATTAAACGACTGTCTTAATAAAATATTAGGTTGGTTGGTTGTATGCGAAGCCGTGGAGGATAAAATTTTTGAACACGAATTTCCGCCGAAGTTAGTGAATTTTCTTTACGACGAAACTATTTAATTAAGGTGTATAATTTAGTATTTATATTAGTTTATAAAATATTTTATAAAAATATTTTTTAAGATTGACAGCCGTAAAATTATTTAAATATTAACAAACACTTTAATAGAGAGTCCTTATAATTCAGTTGCAAAATGATAACTTCATATATTTTAACCATTTCAAATAGTTTGTTACTGCGCTGTTTAATGAACAACCGTATTTGAGAATTTTTCTTGCACGCTCCATAATTTAACACACAAGATAAACATTTAGGCTCACGGTTTATTTTTAGACGCAATGACCAAGCGTTGTCAGTCTTTTCATACCCACTCGTAGATATATTTTATATGTATATCGCACGGATTCGACGGATTTATAACTCGGCGCTAAATTGTACTGACCCAAGTACCAGGCTACTTGCCGGATTGTAATATTTTCATAACGCATTTTAGAGATTCAGTCAATACCTTTAGTATGAGTTATCCAATGAGTAAGGTAGAAGTTATAATATATAAGTGTGTAAAGTGTGTGATCAGGCTAGTAACAGCGTGATAATATTACTTTTATTGGTGTAACTATAATATAACGTCGCTATTGAAAAGTATGCGTAGCCATTTTAAGTCAGAGATTTGAAGTAATTTTTATGTATGTATAATTGCATGTAGCATTCACGCCCAGATAAATAAATCATCACACTAACATGCAGACACACACGCACACACACTTACGTATATGTATATGCGTTAAGTTATGTGTGTGTACATGTGTACGCACACATAACTTAACAATATATTAGATACTTAAGAATATCTTATAATTATAACTAAATTTATAACACGTAACGGATTCCCTAATACATATTTCAAGGGACACTGTTATTCCCTATTTAATGAACTACCACGCAAGCCTTTGCAACGGGTGTCCATTCAAACCCAACACGCATAATTTGAATTAATTAGTGCTAATTTATCAGGCCGGGTGTGACTGGTTAATGCTCAGGGGATCAGCCGACAAATTAGCTCTATAATGAATATTACTCCGTCACATTACTTAATGTATCTTCTAATGAGTTAAACTTTTATACTGTCTGTATTTGCGATACAAAAAAAAGGTTTTTTCTAAAAATAACTCTTGCACAGTTTCCTATTTAGTAACCCTACCTATTTTGTTTCCTTCTAAGTAAAGTAGTAAATACACCTATATAAACCGAGTTGCCCACGCGCGTGCACCCACGCACATGCAGCCACACATACACGCGCACATACGCACGCACACAAACATGCACACAAGTACACACACAAACATGCATACAAGCTCGCACACAAGCACACATACAAACACGGACATAAGCGCGCACACAAGCACGCGCAGAAGCGCGCACACAAGCACGCACACGAGCGCGCACACAAGCGCGTACACAAGCGCGCGCACACACACACTATTCATATATCTATATATACATAACTTTCACAACCAATGTAAATGAGCTTTTTGAGAAACGAAGGATAATAATAATAATAATCGACCCATTATAATTCCACTGTTGGAATAACGGTCTCCTCTCATATTGAAAGGGTTAAGGCCATAGTCTGTCACGCTGGCTAAGTGTGGGTTGGCAGACTTCACTCACCTTAGAAAATATTTTTTTTTACAAATTCTAAGGTATGCAGGTTTCCTCACGATGTATTCCTTCACCGTTAGCAAGTGATATTTAAATTTAAAATGCACATTTGTAAAGAGGTGCGCGCCATGGACTTGAACCCAGGACCACCGGAGTGAGAGTCTGAATTCTTAATCACTAGGCTATCACTGCTTAAGGATTAAACGAAGGATAACTTATGATTAAAGATTAATCATATACAAAAACATTACACAAAATAAAAACTATGGAAGCAACAGAAACGATATGAAACGCACCATAGTATCCGCCAATACAATGTTGTCAGTTGGGCGGGATTGCTCAGGTGTTATATATAATATATTGCGTTGCTTCAAGCAACCAACGAATAACTTAGGTATTTACTGTCAATAACAAAGGAGGAACAAAGAGAAAACACAAAATTAGGTTAATTACAAATGAATCGCGTTTCACTACTAAAATTCTCATGCGTAGGCCTCGTACTCGTACAAGTGAATTTCGTAAAATACGACTATATGCCTTTCAGACGGCTAATTCCTGTGATCAGATTATATTCTCCTAAAATTAGGTTACATCATTAAATATTGAAGTAAACGAAAATATTTGAGATTTTTCTAACCTGTAAGAGGTTTACACGAAGATCTGCAAATTTCAATAAATTAGGGAAACAAGTTCACGGGAGCTTTTTACGTCTACAAATTTATGATAACAGTGTTATGAATGACGATTGAGACTTATTTTAGATGGTCAAAGCTCTCGGGCAAGCTTTTTAAGATTTCCGCCCGACTCGGCGTATTAACGTTAGCCCCGTTTTTCACTATCGACGAACTCTGTAAGAACACTGCGTATCAATACTACATAATTATTATGTGCTCAACTACCTATGTTAGTCTCTACCTCGTCGTTACACATTTCATTAATTACATCCATAATGTATACGTTTCTGTGCTGCCAGCATATCATAAATATTACATCAGGTGTAGTAACATAAATTAACCTTTATAAGGAAACACACGTTAAGAGACCTACAAGTGTCCAGTCAAGAAAGTGATCTAAGATTATTGTATACGTAGTAGCTCTTTGGAACGAAGATTCTACACAAAATACTGATTAATTAGTAGCAACATATTATAATATATGTCGCACATAGTCATTCGTTTTCTGTAGATAACGTCGGTGGAGTGGGACGGTACTTATACCTACATTTCTTAATGTTTATTACATTAAAGAGATCTGCATATTACTCTGTAGCCGTAACCCAATGAAAAGTTAGTCTCCCTCTTACTTATCAAATGGTCAAAGTCTTCCTAATAGCTCTAAGAGAATAAAGTTACACTCATTTGCATACATTACCTTCTCTCTTTTAAGAAAGTTAGAAGTGATACTGTATTCCCTTTGTGAACTGGTTGTAACACTTTTGGAGTTTTTGGATGTTGAATAGTTCTTTTTAAGCCAGTTTATATGTGTAGAAGATATTTAAATTTTTCTTTTTTTATGTCGTATGTTAGGCAGGCTGTAGGAGAAATAATAGAACACAGTGAAGAATTTGTGATTGAAGATTTGAAAGTACAAGCGTCTTTCATTATTGATATTTATCCCTACCGTGCCCGCATAGAACACGGTAATACAAATGCTTTTAACCTTCCGTGGTAAATAAACTGTGTTAATGGTAATTTTACAGCAGAAAATGTGATAGAATTTGATCGAAACAAGATTATGAAAGTCACGCTACAAATGTCGCATTCTTTTTTTGGATAATAATATGAACTCAAAAAAACTTTAAAGTCATTTATAGACAACATTTTAACCTTTTTTTAAGCTTTTACGACAATGTTTGTTAACTATGAAATATCTTAAACCTTCCTTTTATAGGCATTTTTTTTATTTTTTAATATAACTATGATAGAAACGCTTTGTCAGGTGCAGAATTCAAGTGCTCTATTAAAAGATTAATAATATTTTTGGTAAACGTTTGATATCCAATACGTCATTTTGAATCCGATTTTAACCGAAGTGTGCATAGTAAGTATAATAAAAGTTTATATATTATGCAACACGTCTTGTCTATGTACATTTGTAGTGTAAAATTATTTAGATACTTGAACAATAACAGGCCTAAATTTACGCCAACAAAAGTTGCAATATGAATCCTGCCTTCTCCCATGGGCTCAAAAGGCACGAAAATTACAAATTTATGGGCAAAGTTTGTTTCACTGTGCTTCTAATGTTGATGCTAGTACGCGTCGCAATTAGGTTATATACTATGTATACGTACATATAATATGTGAATATATCGCTAAATTTGAAAACAAAACATGTAGGCCAAGAAATAACAATATTATTACGGGTTATGTATGTTTTGCGGAAGCGATTAGCAATATTATTTTTCTATATGTAACATAGTGAAAACAGATCTACATACATTTTGATAATGGTGTAAGTAATTTTAAAATATCAATACAATAAGTACGAAATTTATATGGAACGTTATATTGATTTAAAACAGACAGTACCTGCGGTAGGTCTAAGCGGAACGTAACGTAAGGCTTGTACGCCTGGAAATAAATTCCCTGAAGTTCCCAATGTTCTCACACTCTACGCCGCTGTAAAGTTTAAGATAACTGTTCATTTTGTAAGATGTTCCGTTAAGTAACGATGTTGGGGTTTTTACGTCACATTGGCATGTTTATACGAATTTGGTAGAATACTGGTAGTGAATGCCTCGTTAGTCGAGTTGTTACAAGCAGGACTACAGAGCGAGAGGTTCTAGGTTCTAATATCGAGTCGGGTATTACTAGGTTTTTCAAACTCGAAATTCGTAGTAATATTTGGGAGTCTAGATTTAGGTCCCGTGCATGACAACAGACTTATCTCTTATTCCCTATTGGAACGTATAACGTAACTTATGTAACGTGGTATCGTACTACACTCCTTTGCCTACACTATCAAGGACATTCAGGCGGGATGTTATGTATGTGTAGAATGCGATTGGAATACACTTCCATTACTCAGCAGTTACGTTTCAGACTTACTATGGAATAGACTGTGAGTGTATTCCATAGCTGGATTCTCTTCACATATTGGTTGACACAATACTCAGATTTGACGCATTGATCACATTGGCATTGATGCTACATCAACCGAAAGTATGTCCATTTCAACCACAACCATTAGTAATCCGTAACCAGTGTGAAAAGCAACAATAGCCTAGTGGGTAAGAATTCAGCTCCGGGGATGCCGGGTTCAAATCCATGGCGCGCACCTCTTTACAAAAGTGCGTTTTAAATTTAAATGTCACTTGCTAACGTTGAAGAAAAACATCACGAGGAAACCGGCATACTTTGGAATTTATAAAAAAAAAATCTTAGGTTTGTGAAGTCTACCAACCCACACATGGCCAGCGTGGCAGACTATGGCCTTAATCCTCTCAATATGAGTGGAGACCTATATTCCAACAGTGGAATTATAAATGGGTCGATTATTATTATTTTATTATTATTAAGCAGTGTCCATTAACCACATAGATTTAATTACACGCGCGCGTGTTTGTTAATATGAGAATTTTGAAAGACAATAGCCGTGATTGAATTATGTATGATTAGTTAGTCTGTTAGTTAACGGATTGGCAAAATGTATTAACGCAATGCATCGTTTTATTTTAGATTTTCTTATTTAGCATTGAACTTTATTAAATATCGCACGGTTTTTGTGTAACATAATTAGTAATTATCTGACTGCCTCGTTGATCGTGTTGGTTGCAAGTGGGATTACCGATCCGGAGGTCCCGGGTCGAACACTACAAAATTTTCTAATTTAGATTTTCTTGTAGTGCTTCGGAGTCGGGATATGTGCCCGATGCATGGCAATAGGCTCATCACCTATTCCATAGTGGGACGTAAACGTAACCGGTGAAACGTGGGAGTGTTCTGTATTCCTCGGCCTACCGCTTCGGGGATTACAGGCGTGAAGTTACGTTTGTTTCTTACAAAAAATCATCATCATCATCATCATCATCATCAGCCTATAGCTGTCCACTGCTGAACATAGGCCTCCCACAGAGCGTGCCACTTTGTTCGGTCCTCCGCTTTCCTCATCCACTGTCTACCGGCGATCCTGCGAATGTCGTCGGACCAGCGCGTCGGAGGTCGTCCTACGCTACGCTTGCCGAGGCGCTTACAAAAAATAACTATTAACAAATTGTACTATTTGGGGTGATCATTGATTTATTAATTATTATTAAGCTTTCACTTACTTCGGACACAAAACAAACCGTATACGGTATTTCTGATATTGGTTGTATCCGGCCTTTAAAAGCCTCGGGTCTACTGCACCTTTTAATATATTAGACAACTAAAAGTGTCTCTAGAGTATATAATAAAGTCAACAAGTATGTTTACGACGACACTTGCCCCGGAACCCTATTAACCCAGTCGGGGCAATGGTCAAGGTGAAGAGATTTATCTCATACGAGTGTACTTCGCTATAAAACCTAGTGCGGCAATCCTTTTAACTTCTCGTACTTGTAACAAGAGCACCGCCATCACGTTACATACTTACCTGATGTGTACGTAAAATTATATATATATTCACCAATATTAAGGAATTTGGGTTTATATAAAAAAAAAAAATTAAATGTGACAGCTGTCAACTTATGTTAGTCTTATGCTTATGTTATTTGTTTTACATTCTAATATATTTCATATATTTTATTTAATATTTTTTAACTGGTGAAACGTGGGGGTGTACTACACTCTTCTGCCTAACCCTTCGGGGTTTACAGGAGTTATGTTACGTTTGCTCATACAAAATTTAATTAATTATATTTGAGCACTCGGGGTCCCACAACAATTTGTTATATTTTCTTGAACTTGACTAAATTGCTTGAAGAATTTTCTTGCTTGCTGATTATTATGAAGACTTCTTATAAGCGGTTGGGCAACGTGGCAATATATGGTCTCATCCATTTTCATTCTGAGAATAAATCCATAACGGAACGACAACGGAACGTAAAGGGTTTGATTATGGTGTTCGTACATCGAGTTAAACCGTCTATTACAAATTTAATTTTGAAACATAAGCCTACGCTGTAAAAAAGTTAATGAAAACATCCTCGCAGCTAAACGGAAACAATTCGTGACTGAAATTCTAAAATCAGAAATTCGAAATACCTTTCATAGGGATATTGATATGAGGATGCACGTTCCTTACCAATATTTACACGGACCCTTACCCGGGAGATGGTATTTTCTCCCTTACATCCCATAAAATGGGTTTAAGGTGACATCTACGGGATATTAATATAAATGTGGGCCAATAAAAGCTTATTAAATTGATTATCTTCTATAGAATACCAATGAAGAATACTACAGTCACAACCAGCCTCGAATAGGACTAATAATACTGTCAATGTCCGTTAGTTTAGCCTCTAATAGGACTTTAATAGCACCGTCAATGTCCATTAGTCTAATTATCAAAGTAAATGGATCTACCATATTATTTTATCAATGTCTAATGTTATAACGATTACATTTCGAACTTAAAACTTTCAGTTTAACGCAAAATCGATCAGAATTTTTCTTTCGCGTCCCGTTTTAGCAATCACTCGTCTATCTGCGGGATCATTTATCACCATTTGTCTACGCTGTTGTCCATATGCAGGCCAGTTTGGCGGGAATTGCCTTGTCTTCATTATTAATAACGTGATACAAACGATTCAATGATAACGGACATCGGTTTACGAATACATTAATTTCCATCAGCGAATAAGCATTAAAGACGTTCCTTCGTCAACTCGCTTCTCTATTAAAGTTTTATGACCTTATATATAATTAAATTGTATTATTATTACATTGTGACGACAAGTTCCTAATGGGGTAGGCAAAGAGCACCGTGTAGGTACCTAATATCATTAATCTTGTAAACCCAACGAGATTCTTCAACCTTTACCAATCTGTTCGTACATCCACGCCGATTCGGAAACATCTGATTCCGTCAGTTTTATGAACATAGCCAACATTTTTTATACAATAATCGTAAGCCTTGATAACGGTCAACGAAAGGGCTGATTTCAAAAATATTTGTTAATGTACGTTTAAATATGCATTTAAATAAGATCTCTCAAATTAATAGCCGTAAATAAAATCCTTGACAGAATTGAATTTTTGGGTCGCTAAGACTTTCAACGTGAAATAATCTTT
>DWDT01003295.1:0-12489 GCA_018245595.1 Microceris scylla | reverse complement strand
GTATTAAAAGTAAAAAAGATATTGAAACTCCCATTGAGTTACCCATAGTATTTAATCATTGGAGGTTACTTTGAGACCCGCTATGAGATAAGAAAAATATTCAATTGAATATTTAAAACGTCCCCCTAGGCTCATGCAAAATAGACTTACAATTGTACAAAATAATAAAACAAAACACAAAACCTATCAAGCCTAAATGAAATACTAAAAATTAATAAGACCAGAAGAACGGAAAAGCTCTATCAAAAGTTACTCTAAGTAGGTACAAGGCCAAAAAAAATTCAATACTATTTTTTTATGAAAGAAATCGAACCATCACACAAACCTGTTGCGTTTCCATAAAACTATTATTACTGCACATCTATTGCTGTTCTACGAAAACACGCTGCTAAATAACAAAAACAGAGTAATAGATCGTCGAACTTTAATGCCAATCCAATAAGAAATATTAAAACGCAGCTTACAAAGACACCGGCGATGTGCGAACGCGGCCTTAGCATAATGTCGCACAGGTCAACGTAACGTCGCGATTATTTCGTACGCCAGAGGTCGAGCCGCGACAAGGGTTCGCTCGACGTCGACAGCGGGGGCAGAGGCGAGGGATGGAGGGTGCAACAAACTCCTATTTCGGTAGCAACGCGTACTTACCGCCTTCGTTGCTTTTAACATTTTTCATCTCAAATATAAATTATATTATGTAAATCGTCGGCTTAAGGCCGCGTTCATACTGGGCAAGTGTATGACTCGACTTTAGAACGTCGAAGGCATTGGCATATGGTTCAGCGTTAAAACATCAAAATCATTTAATCATTGATTATTATATTATTATAATAATAAAACAAATATAACATTCAGTCAGAGATCTCCGTAATCACGTAACTCATATGAAAGCGATGAATGTAAAAGAAGCACATATGTAAGTTCTGTAAGGATACTTGCCACTTGAGACTCTGCCTACCCCATAAAGGTCCTGATGTGATCGTATTATAACAGCTACAGTAAAAACAAGATAAATACGAAAATTAAATAGAAAACGAAGCTTTTCACAGCACAGTGTATACACGCCCTTACATTTCAAAGTCTTGTTAGCTCATCAGCCGTCTCCGTTCATCCCTGCCAGTTGAACGCACCAACTGAATGGCGTACATAACTAGATTCGCGGCCGACTCTGTAGATCATCGATCTCACTTTTATACAATGTACCACCCGACGGGTATATGGTGTAAACGTATATATAATGTGTTTAATCACATATGAAATATTTATATAAAGCGAAAGAAATTTCCCTTTTACGGTACAGAAACGGCCTACAAGATCAAAGAGAAGAATCCTGAACAACAGTGGAACAATAAAAGGGTTGATTTTTAAACGCCCCCAAAAAGGAGGAAGTTCGGAGTTCGCCTGTATTTTTTTTTGTGTATATCGTATTTCCTTCAGTAACATTGTCTCCAGAAATAATAATAATTGTCTATTATATTGTCCTAATTGAAAGTTGTAAAAACAAAAAAAAATGGCAATTACTTTTTAATTTTCAGTGCATTTTTTTTTTCAAAATCAATTTTTTTTCATTTTTCACGAATTTTTTCGCTACATATGTTCGTTTATTTGATGATTATAATGATGGTGATGGTGCTGATAACAATGATAACGATAGAGATATTTATATGGACAACGTAAGCGTTAATGAACTCAAATTGCACTGAAATACTAATTGTAAGTGCAAAATTCGGAGTAGGTATTGTTGTATCCTAAGCTAGAACGCCAACGCTTCTTTCTAATGAAGGTTCAGTACGTAACCGAACACCAAACATTATGTATATGGTAAAATCGTAAAATATTATTTTATTAAAATAATAGCAATCATGTTAACAATAATAAGCGACATCCTGACACGGTGTACGCTTTCAGTGACAACGATAAGATTATGCTGGCAAAATTATAGATTATAATTTTACATACTTATCGATGTAAGAGAGCATGTACATTTGTATACACCTACATATGATACAGTCATACAAGGACATGTTCATTTGTGGACTGGACTCAAGAGCGTAATGGATATTAGTGAAATTAATGAAAATGTTCCGTATTCATAATAACACTACTTCATCATAGTTCATATATTCAATCAACCCTTTTATCGTTCCGCTGTAGAAAATGTGTATTCTTTCAGAATGACGAGTATTAAGGCCATAGTCTACCACGCTGGCTCAGTGCAGACTGACAGAGTAATATTACACAATTTTTAAATAATAATCCTTGGCCATAAACTAACCGCGTACTTAATGTAGGCGTATATTTAAGTATTTTAAATCTATGTAAATAAAATGACAGAGGTCTGCGGTTGTACGCGCGTCGCACAAAAAGTAATCGATAAAAGATAATCTTTTTTTTAAACTGAGTTCTCAAGAATCTGGTCTTTATTTCAAATAAATAATACTTCATCTTCATTGATCGTAAAATTATTGAAATGTTAAGAAACTACAGTTTTAAGGGCATTTTCAAGACAGGTAAAATGTATTTTGACCGTCAATATTTTTTATGTTTTTTTGTTCAGTACATGAAATATATTGTTAATAACATATACAACGTAGACTAAGTGGCGGGTATGAGGTAATGGCACATAATATGATAAATGATAAATATAGCATTATGCCTAGTAAAAGTAGTCTGGTTTTGCCTAATGTCAAATATAGCCAACTTTTGGTTTATGTCACCAGTTAAGCCTTACCTTATACACTTTATCGTATTATCAAACTTTTGATATGTTTGTTTGGAATGTTCTAGAACAATAAATACGATGATTGCACCATTGTAAAATATATGGAGACTTCTAACGCCTAAATAAGAAATTACTATTTTTTTAATACTAATTAAATCGCATTGAAAATGTACAATAAAATTGATAAATATGTGGGGATATATTGTTCATTTCATTCGGAGAGATATCTTTCACATGGATTAGTAGCATTTGTACCAAACCCATCATCGGGTCACGCTCAAGTATCTAGCGTTCATATAGTCCCAACTTAGATGCTCTTAATGGTCCCATTAAGTTATTGTTCTATCAGAAAAATATTTCTTCATTGTCAAAAATACACAAATGCATGAAGTATATTTATTATAATATGCTCGTCAAAGCCGTAACATATCCTATTTTATTAATAGCACGCGTGGCTTAAATTTCTCATATCTTCTTCTCTTTCCTCTCTTCTATTCTTTCCTCTCTTCTTTTCTTCTTAATGCGCATCGCAATTTTCAAAAATGTTAAGCAACCTCCGATGCAGATATATAGCTCTTGTATTGGAGACAAATTTTTTCGTTGTCCCGCAGTCATGTGTAATGAAACCCGCACGGTCGGCGCCAATCTCTTTATGGATAACAGACAACGGTCATCAAATTTCGTCAGATACCTGCATTATCGAAAATTCCAAAAAACACGTCGACCAGTAATCCATATCGCATTTAAAATGTACTCCAGTGACAATATAATTTCCAGAGCCTTGCAATTATAAAAGACTAGTTTCTCACACGTGGGATGTCACACATCACAATAGAAACAAAATGGCTTCCTCGTGTAATGAAGGCATAATAATTTAATAATCATAAGCATGCAAATTTTACTCACCCCCAAGTAGAGGTAGTTCGTTACCGAAACGCTACGACATGCGACTCCGTTGGGAGTTGCCGACACATTTAAAATGCATACGAGTTTCCCTACTACGAGTATGGTGACATAGCCGAGTACCTACCTGTACCTGTTCACCTATCAAACGTTTTTCACAGTAATATCGTCCTAATGAAAAAAGTATAAAAAACCTATTGTCCTTGATATAATGAAAACAAATGTTATTGAAACATTAAACGTTGAAAACGAAAAGCTGAAGATCGAGCTCAGCGACGTGTTATTGTAGAGGCTTATGTCCAGCAGTGAACGGAAACAGACGTATGAGGCTAAAAACATTACTGACAATTACTCATATAATCAATAGGTTTATGGCGAAGTTGCTGCCGTAATTTCTATACCTACCCTCAAAATTTTACCACTTGTTTAACGAACTATAACGACTGACACCACACGCTCAATATGGCCTTCGGTCAGTGTAACGATCGTCAAGATTAGCCACTAAGTGCGCACCCACATAGGCGCCTGCTGCCCGGTGCTGTTAGACATTACATGCTTTTTGACATCTGCAATCACGTCCCAACCATCGGAGCTTCATTTTCATACATCTGTTTAAACTCCTCAAAATCCCTTGTTTTAGCGGATATTGTACAAATTGTGAAACACTGATCTATCCCGCAGAAATAGAAAATTACAAAGTGTTATAAGTAAGAGTCGAAGATGTAAATCAAAATATGTAAGAAAATGCAAAAGATTTTATAAAGGAACAGTGCGATTGTGTTAACAATCATTTCTAAAATATTAACGACATGTTAGGACTATTTGTAACAATAAGTAATAAGATAAAATAAAATTCAATTCAAAATACTGCAGATAACGTTTTAGAAGCCAGTCAGGTCAGCCAATAGCAGTAACCGTCGATAGACGTGACCCTCCAGTATTAATAGAACAGCGAAGCCATTGATTGACAATAATCAGCGGTCTCATAGATAGCATAATACGGAAAGATGATAATGTAATATGATGCTGGACTTTATTAATGTTGCTGTTAATCTCGTTGATGTAACATTATTTAATTGTAGCGTGTTTGTTTTGAACAGTACAGACTTGTATAGGGGTCCCTGACGACTATTACTAAATATTTAAGTCCCGCATTAAGGGAGCCAATAATGATTATAGCAACGATGGTGATGATGATGATAATAGGCGAAAAATAGTTTAAAAAAAAAACAAAAATACTGAATACTCTTTACATATTAATGATTGATACCAACAAAAACAGTCACGACAATCGATAGTAGACGAAATAGATGCTATTCTCAATTGGTAACAATTTAACTGGCAACTAGCGCCGCGTGTTCACAGCCGACAACCGAGAGCGGGGTTGACGTCTATTTTTATACCGTTCTCAAAATACGTCGCAAGTGCAACGCTGCGTAGTGTAAGTGGGACAATTAATGATCGATACAATGTCGAGTGTTCGCTTTCATTGATGTCGCGAACCAGTGACGTTGAACACGATCGATACCGTCGGCCGAAAATATACAATCGAATGGATAAACGGAAAGGTTTGCTATATTGTGTAAATTTCAAGAAACATTGATAATATCAAGATGCAACTAACTATGTATGAGTATCTATACTTTATGGTCATAATGATACTAAAATTCCATACTTATTCACAGAATATAGTAAGATTATAGTATTGGATAAAACCCATGAATCACTGCAACCAAATATTCATTAATCGGTTTTCATTACCCGACAAACACATGCAAACGCCAATTTATGTATATGAAACGTACATAAATATAGCAGATACATTGTGCCAATGTAACGGATGCAATTTCCGTCACTTCTATGTTTAAGTATGCTTATATGTATATTGTGACATATATACGTCGATCTATTTTCAAAGCATTTAGCGATCTTCGTGGATGTATTCGGCGACAATTTACCCAATAAACGACGTTGTCGCATGTCGCATCCGATGCGAAAGCTCTTCGCTGACGTCGAGCTTTTAAAAATGAAAGTATTTTTAAATGCGGAAATTTTATTCCAAAAGTTTACGAGCAGCGGCGCTCACTCGAGGAAACTTGTTGAGAGACCATCTTATACGTACTACTACACATCGACATTTTTTTCTCTGTAGAAATTTCACAGGTAAAAGATAAAAGATTCGGTACGAAGGTACGATTTAAAGCGATTGACCTATTTCCGTGGTGAGATGAAAGACGCCACTGGAAAAAATCTACACCGTTAACCGTGGGTCAAGTGGTATTGAAAAAAGCCATTTGAAATGTGAATAGATTAATCGAAAGTGCTGACACATTTCGATCGAAAATCGTTCTAAAAGTACCTCAATTTTGTTCCTAAAAAAGACAACCTAATCTTTTCCACTATATTAGGTATGGCCTAAAATATATCCGATCGATGACATAAAGGTCTTTAAGTACTCAAATAAAACACGTTCAGCGAACCAAACTTCTTTCGAGGAGTGCACGAATGACGCATCCAATTCAGCCACGCACCCAGATAAGGATAGTAGGTTTTTAAGTGTTAATGTATAACGCACGTACCTAGACTTAAGACATCTGCGTAATATTCAATACAAATCCAAATCACATCTTTAGCGATGAAGATTAAACGAAAGCTATTCACATTGACGTTTGACAATCGTGACCGGGAAACACAACTTTGTTAACACCCGAAATGTGTTAAGTGCATGAGAAACGGCCGTGGGTACGCTTTAAGTTTAAACAGCACTAACGGGATGAACTGTTATTTTAGCTGCGGTCAGACACGACTCGAACATTTTTGGGACTCATGATGGATAGCATTAGATCTAGCTCTAGAGGAAAATGGATGATTGCGGTACAATTTCGAAATTCGAATTCAAATCATTTTATAAAGCGACAGCCAATTTTTAACATTAAATGTATCATAGATTCACTTGTTGTTCATGAAACTCGTGAATATAAAATACGATGTTTTTTTTGTTTTATCTGTGTTACCGAAAAATAACGTCCCTTGAGTTTACACTTTTAATGGCCTAATTTCATTACAACAATATAGGTACTCCCTTAGAGAATGCCCGCACAGAAACATATATATGTTTATTCTATTGTTTAAAATACTATCAAAATCAATATTGTCTTCACGTAACGTCATGCCTGTAACCTGAGTTAGGAAAATCCAATAGTACTCAAACCGGGAATTAAAGCCAGGACCTATCAATCGGCAGTCGCGCTCTCAATCACTCGACCTACGAGGCAGTGGAATAATCTTTTTATTTCCTTACAATAAATACGTACTAGATATTAAAATTCAGGTCAATGCAATCAAGCGTCTTTGTAGCGGGCCAAACATTTATTTTGGCAGTGATAATATTAAAATACTACGCGTACAGAAATGACACGTTCTTTATGCAAATGTATACATATAATATACAAGTAACTATGTTATCAAGTATTACGATTATCAGAATCTCGAGAACCTTTCGCTCTTTCGAAATTACACATTCAATTGCGTACATTTAAAACAAGTTTATTGTGGATACTTGGATGTTGAAAATAATATTTATTATACGTCGCTCAATTCTTAATGAGTCATGATTTTCAGTGTACTTGGTTATTTGTTTATTTAACTTGCTTCAATTTAATTCTTCGGAAGAATTAATTACGGTGGCTTGTGAAGGCGTGTGATATGGCGCACGTGGGTGCCCACGGATTCATCGTAGTGGCGAGAAATGCACTGCGGCTTGGTAATTATTTAGATGGACAAATATGGACGACTTACGCAGTTGCCTGGCTTTATAATGTCAAAACTGCGTGAGATATGCGTTTATCGGTTAGTGTTAAGTGGTACTAAATTGAAATATCGTAGTAAGACAATCTTAATCAAATAGTCCAAATACTGTTTCACGGTATAGACAGAAATCCCTAAAACCGACGTGCATGTACAAAGAGAGTGATTAAGGTACAAGCAGCACGGCAGTTCTGTGAGAATTGATGGAGGTATATAACACTCAGTTCTCCCTACCTACCCCTAAAGTACCTGGTGTGGATATGTGCATGTATAGAGAACGTACGCCAATATCTAGAAATTCGGAATAAAAGAAAACCTCTATAAAAAAGCAAGCGATAGGAAAAACAGATACGCAGAATAGTCAATACACAATACTCGTAAGGCTATATGAGATTAGATTGAAAAGAAAATTTCTGATATATACATACATCCTGAGATATAAATCCCGGGATATATAACTTAAGATACTCATCCTGAGATATGAACCCTGAGATATATAACTTAAGATATGCATCCTGAGATATGAATCCCGAGATATACATACTGACATAATTATAAACAATGACATTATGGGGCAACGTTACAACCTGTAACACACACACACACACACACTCGTAGCAACCATTGTTCGTATTCACGAGCCACATTGGCCGAGATGTTGCACCGTCACGTTGTTTTCGCTCAGATGTTGCATTGTAACGCTGTTCTGGTCGAATTTCAGTTCCCGGTAATAATTCTCGAGTGCACAATAACACTTATGAAGACAGTAACACTAAAGAAATACTGGTAACATTGCATTTGACTATGCTACTTAAGTTTATCTACTTATTTACCACTTATCAGTGTCGAGATTCATGGACTCTTACACCATTTAACTACAATATGCCGTAACTATCCGCTACGAGGCGCTTTAACTAATAGACCTCGGCTTCGTTAAACCAATCGGTATGAAAATAGGTATTTGATTAGAGAAAATAATTTCTATTACACATTCATTAATTGATCATAGATAATACCACATAATCAATAATTGAATCATTGAATAATTGTTAGTTAGTCACTAATTTCGCACAAGTCACCCGAGTTTTGTTAAGTCATGGGGTAGGTACCGAGTACCTACCACATATTTCTATGCATATAGATTTGACATACTTCTACATTCATCACACTCATCGTACAAGCACGCCTGTTTCGCAAATTCTGATTTCATCAGCCAGTATCTGACCTATTTGGTCAAGACAGACGAGTATTAGTCTTCCACGGCTCCTGTATATATTTTATATGTAGTTTATGACCAAATTTCTACATACATACATTTCTACTCTAGGTAAAGCTAAAAAATTCTCCCTAGAGACATGAACCCACAAAATGTACACACATGCATACACATGTAGATCATAAAATAGATCAAAGTTATTATGTTGACCGTGGGCGCCGCCAGTACGACCGCCGTGGACTAACATACAGGTTACGGAATTAATACAGTCCATTTAGTCGCTAGCCTAAATAGAAGATAATATTTTGAGTTTTTTTTGGAAATTAAGTCATCATGTCGTCATCCATATACATACATTCTGCTGCCGTGCTTCGTCTAAATATATCACTCTCTTCATATACGCACGCCGGCTTCGGAGACTATTGATTTTCCCACGAGCCAGTATCTAGCCTATTTGATCAACATAGGCGAGTCTTAGCCTCCCTCAGCTCCAGCGGTCAGTATTCATCATCCGCGTATCTCAGTCCACTGCCGGATGTAGGCCTCCCCCAAAAGGGGTTTTATGCCCGTAATCTCAACGCTAGGCATGCGGGTCGGAGATCACAGGGCACAGCTTTTCGTACCGCCGACGCTGCTGCTGCTGCAGAGGTGAAAGGTGTTCCAACTACTATCTCAGGAGTCCAAGTCAACCTCACCTGCACGTGGTGCACCCTGTTATAACAGACGAGGATCTGGTGACCGGGTGATTGCGGTATAGCGCTGCCTAAATAGGCACGGCTAAATGCCCTGGCCGCCGACGGGCAGCAGCGTCGGCGGTGCAAAAAATTGTGCCCTGCGATCTCCAACCCGCATGCCCAGCGTGGATATTACGGGCATAAACCCCCTTTTAGGGAGCCTATGTCCAGCAGTGGCCTGAGATAGGCCGACTCTCATGTTTATATCAATACTCTTTTTCACTCTAAGTGTCTTTCTTATATCAGAATCACGAATAGACTATACTTCACGTTAAAAACATCCGATACATTATAATATCGGATCCCTCATCATAACACGAATGAAAAAAAACTCACACTACGACTGGCTGACTGGCTGGTCCATTCAAGGAATTCGCACGTCGCAAATAAAGAAAAAAATAAACAAAAGTATGGACGTGGAAATGGTCAGTGACTTGGCGAACGCTCTCATATAAAAACTTTGGCTTCGCCGAGTTGGTTGTAAAAGAAAAACGATTCCATGTTGAGCTAGGTCCGGATGACGTCTGTATAGCGCGCAGAGGAAAACCACGGATGATATAATGATAATAATATTTTTGAACCTCTCCTGAGGAGATAATATTTTTGGACATCTCCTGTCGTGTGTCCACGACTATCTGATCCCAAAGTAAGCATTAAGAGGGCTTTTTTATGGTGACCAGACAGCTGATAAATATGCATGTTATAATTATATGCATGTTAATATACGATAACATAGATATTTTTTACACCCAGACAACAAATACTTGAGCTCCATTCTGGGTGGGAACCAAACACACGACCCCCGGCGCAACAGTCAGGTTAACTATAAACGGAGACAGGAATCTCCTCTGTTAGATGAAACACGTCATATATGTATGTAAGGATATCCTCATAGAGTTGGCTTGCTTCGTTGGAAATATCCCTACGTAATGATATAATAAAGTGACATACATGCTTTCTCCAAAAGTGATCAATCATAATGAAAATCAATAATTAATTGTTGATCTACACAAAATACCAACAAAGCGAAGGCAAAAAATTGCATTTGTTCGTCCCAATTCCAAATCGTACACTAACTGCTGTTAATAATAAAACACACACGTAAAATAGGAAGGGCCTATCAAGATAGAGACACTAATGCTATAGGGGAGCGGTGTGCGAGGCACCCACGTCATGTGTCAATCAAGCGGACGTACGTATAACCGGCAGAAATCAACTAGGCACCTTGCTTTGATGACGTCATAGCGAAGTACTGACTACATATAAAGCATTTGATAGATTTTATTATTATATACTATCAGATCAATGTTAGTATGAGACTCTCTCATACGCGAATATGTGAATAGTTAATTTATTGCCTCTAGTGAAGTGTTAAAGACGAAATAGGTGAAATTAGATGTCGGTAGGGGAATCACTTTCCTTTGTGCCAAGTTGATTTCCGTGTGTTGTACGTGAGTCAGTCAAAGCAAATGACCGTACGTTTAGATTGGACGAAGCAATAAAGTGAGCTGTTTATTTACGGCGTTAGAGGAAGGGGCTGCTTGTTGAAGAGCAGGATGTACAGACGGGGAGATAGACATCAAAGGAAACTATATATTTATATATAATTAACTGTGATAAATTACTTAACTTACATACCATTACCGTTTTACCATTTTACAATGTGTGAATAATCAAATTTTAAAAAGTTATTTACTCATTAAAAAATAGTTCCATTAATCAAGAACGCCAGTGTGCATCTAATGTCTCATTTGAATTTAAATAAAATTACATCTAATTTCAATTAAATATTAAGCAATTAGTATGTAATCATTTATTATTTTATTTCATAATGTCGAGCGCGCACGCTTGAACGTTATGAGTTCGATACGGATAGAATTATCTAAAATATTTTGTAATTTTCAATATTAAAGTGTATCCACTCGTTGGTCGTATTAGTAACTTCGTTTTTAAAAACTATTATATCTACACTGAACGGTCTAGTGATAGCAAACTCGACTGTTGGACAGAGGGTGCTGGGTACAATCCTCGGGCTGGACAAAGTATTATTGGGTTATTCAAAGTTCATAATCCCAGTGGTATCTCACAGTCTATATTCGTGCCTTATGTAGGGCAATTGACCATCCCTTAGGAGACGTAAAAAATTACTTGTGAAAAAAGGGACTACTACACTCCTCTAACTACGCCTTCAAGGAAATATGGGCGTGATAATAATGAAAGCAACGTCGGTATTTACGTATACATATAGAGTAATTTGAAGTAGTGGCAAGCGAAAGCTGTTCAGACCAGTCGTATGCCGTGAAATTTATTATCAACGTACCTGTTGAACCTTTCTCCGAAGGCAAGGGTGCCGGTGACAACTGCCAAGTAATGCAGTACGACATTTTTGTGTTTAAAAATAACAACACTTCATCGAAACATCCGGTACTCACACGCACACACATAATGCAAAGTTTAAAAACCACCACTAATTAGTTTAGGAGTTTTAATTATTTAAAATAAATTTAGACACCGTCGCTGGGAAGGGATTTAAATTATGATATTATCATTTCTTTTTTCTGGGTTAATATAGTGCCAAGCCCGTAAGAGACTTGGCGTGATGATATGTACATATAAAGTGCGCATTAAAGAAAGAGATGACCCTACAGTTTTATTTATTGCCAATTGAAGAAGCTTATAAGAAATCTTTAAAAAGCTTACGAATCTATACGCATGAAAAGTAGGTAGTATAAAAAAAAAACAAACGAATACCACGACAAAAAAGTTCTCTTTTTTCATGTTTCAACCATTATCAGATTGTACTGAGATCATACTTGAGTAGTAAGTTATTAGAACAGGACCTAGCAGACCAGACTTAGACCTTCAGTTCATAGCAGACAACCAAAACACATATATGTTTGTACATTTTCCCAAGTCTATTTCCCATAGGGGCAGGCACAAAGTAAGGCTTTTCACCACTGGCACAAGTTACGATCCTGGCATATTTACTTCACCTTACAAACAAGCCAAAATGCAAGGGAAAAAAGTCGCGAAATTATTTTAAACGACTTGTCATCGCGCCTGTACGCCACGCGGCCTGTGTAGTTGTGTACAATGTTTACGCAAAG
>DWDT01003294.1:0-12495 GCA_018245595.1 Microceris scylla | reverse complement strand
ATAATACACTCTGTGTCGCAGGGATTAGGCAGACATACCAGGAGCCGAGCGATAGTGTATGCAAATAAAACTTGACACTCCGTCAACCGGGAGACGTGTCTGTCTCGGGACAATTCGAGAAAGTTATTCGAAAAATTTTTATACATTGTAGCAAAATTTAATAGATAATCTTTCACATTTCCATATTTCTTTTATTATATTTTTAATAGGCATATTGTGTGATCTGAACCTTTTAAAATTACAAATACTTTTGTTATTAATCAATTTTAATGCTAATAATCACAAGATATTGTTCCTTCACTAACTGTTGTATAATTTTATGTCATGTTATTCAAACAGCTTAAACGAGCTAGCCTACATATTCATTTCCGTGTTAAAAATTAATATGCACAACAAAAGTCGTTCATTACATTGAAACATCACAAAAAGCTTTGAAGTGCGATTAAAAGCCAGTACTAACTTTCAGCGTGCTATAACAAAATCTCGCACTCGCCTGTTTACTCATTTTTAACGATATGCTAATTATCTGCATGTTTATAAAGGAAGTATTATATCAAAATTTACTATGTAACACATGTGTACACAGTTTTATAGTACGCGGAAGGATTGGACGCATATAACTAACGAATATAAACGCACCAATATTAATATTCAAACATCCCGCACTCATAGGGGATTTACCAGCTGTGTTTTGATAGACGTAGCTTAATTTTATCTAGGCTAGATAACGTCTAGCTGCCTGTTATAAATTATAAATTTGTCGATGCATTTTGCGATACAACACTGCCAGATACGTATTACGGTAGTTTGGACGAGATGTCAGTGATAACTCATACTGCGCATGTTACAATTTATTATTCACTCCAACCGAAAGCGAATGAGTGTCCTCGTTTCTTTAAAGAGGAGTTTGGAGACAGGTTTAAGGGTTTTATTTAATAGATACAACAACAAACAAACCTAGTAATACAGCTAAGGTTATAATTGTTATCAACATAGGAAATGGATGTGTCAGAATAAAATGTTGGTGACTTACCACCACATACTGCCGCGTCCTCTCCGAGGCTTGTTGCCAGCGGCTTCACACCTCAAACACAGAAACAGCACAAACAGGCACAGACACTTCATTCTGCGATGGGCGGACCCGCGTAGCTTCACATGAGCGCGGTCGGTCGGAGCACGGTACCGTCTGACAAGCCGCAGGCTCGGCCAGCGAGGCGGAGTCGCTATGGTGGGAGGCCTTACCTGCCTCACCGCCCGATTGGTCTCACACTTCTGTTTTTTTTGTCCATAAGCTTTGTCGTGTTTAGGTCATTAGGTTGACGTTATGCAATTTGGCTATTAGATAACGACGCTGGATTACGTCGGCCGCGTTCAAGGAGTCGCTTGTTTGCTATTGTTTCTAATAGTGTTTAGGTAATTGAAAGCTGTATACCCAAGAACTCGCCGAATTAATTTGTAGCTTAGCAAATATAATGTAAAAATTGTTTTACAATTATATGTACATATTACATAGTATGTGGTTGTCATAAAAAAATCCATAATTATTCAAGCGCGTAATTAAATTTTGTATCATCTATATTGTATTTTTATTAACTTATTATAACACAACTTCGGTTGTCATGTGGGGCTGTACCTATTATCAATATTTAATTATGTTATGGCACTATGTTACAAGAAGATGGTTTATTTCTAAAAGAAAAAAATAAATAATAATCGACCCATTATAATTCCACTGTCGGAATATGGGTCTCCTCTCATATTGAGGGGGATAAGGCCATGGTCTGCCACTCTGGCCAAGAGCGGGTTAACAGGCTTAAGAAAATGTTATACTTAATACATTATGTTCTGGTCTATATAAATTTTCAAAGTAACGCACACACATACACAAAAAACAAAAAATATTTTCAATACATATGTATACATATTCTAAAGGCTTACGTCAATATTGTGAGTTAAAAGTAAAACGTAGGTAGGTACTATATACGGCATTCTTCGACTTCAGTTTTAACTAATAAGATAATTGAATGTTCTTGGAATTGGACAATATGTTTCTGGTTACAGAAATACGTTCCAATTTTGAACAATATTCCATATAATGAAGTGAAAGATAAGGAAAGATCTAGAAAAGATAAAGGTTGGTGAATGAAATAGAATGAAAGGGGGAACACAGAAAATGAAAAAGTCTTTGCGGTCACATACCAACACAAAAGATGGCCGATTCGACCACTTTGTGACCTTATCGCGAAACTACCGACGAACAATAGATCATTAGATTCAGGAAGGGTATTTTACGACCCGTGGATAATTTACAACAAGCTAGGTATATATACGTTATTATAACAAGAATAGGCCAGTTTATTATGTTTTGGTTATTTTAAAGGATTTTTTATTACTTTCGCAGAAGATCAAACTCTTGCTGATTTTAAATAACCCTTTTGTACTTCTTCAGGTGCACTGGTAAGAATATTTTGTTTCCGAGTCCAAATTAAGTTACACAATTGGAAGTCAGTAGAATCCTGTGCACAGACTTCAAATGCAGAAGCGCCGCAACTGAACTCATTTCTACCGTTTAGCAGAGATGGTTGAAAAGCTTAGAAGTTTCGGTTAATAGATATTTAAAGTCTGGAGGCATTTCGATCTGGGGAGTAATTGAAATAACTTGTCGAATATTTACTAGTTATAGTCATTTTTAAATGAGAGTGAGTGAATTTAATTACCAGATTGGAGCAGTAGCAAATATAATTGAAATTGGATTAACTGATACAGACAACATTTATTATTACCGCATATTATTACTGATAACGTAAGGTTAAAAATTTGGATAGGAATTATTGAATTAAATAGCGAACAGGATTTTATTCGATTCAAATAAAAGAAATAATTGATTTTGAAAAATTTCTGAGATATTTCCTAAGTGTCGTCAATAATAATTTCGTATGGGAACGCGAGCGACGCGGGCGGCATGAGTCAGCGCACGCGCAAGTGGGAGGGGCAGCGGCGACCAATCGTAGCGTCGGACCGCGCAGAACCGCGCTGAGCTTGGAACCACGTGGTGACTAGACAACATGATGATTTGAAAAATAATATTAAAAAAAGATTTATTCTTTACTGTAAACTAATTTTATACAAAAATGTCTTTCAAACTTAAATATTCTCTGTATTTATGTCAGATATAATAATAAGTATAAGCCATTAAAACTACAATTTTATCAGCTTAATAGAACCTTAAGAAAATATAATTTAAATAATGATAGTACAAATAATGAATAACAAAAATGCATGTATTATATCAACGAGTTCAAAAAAGTGTTAATGGTTGCCGGCAATTGTAATTAATAATTGGATTAGCTTTTAATATCAATTAATTGATTATGCATTGTACAATTAATAAATAGCTCATTACGAGTACTCGTTAGTCTAGTGCATCGGAATACATAAAAGATGTATCACTTGATCGCATTATTTATAATCCTATTAACATTAATAAATAACTGACTTATTACACGCTTTACAAGAAATCTAAATTGGATTATCGTCGTAATATGATGTTAAATCTGTTAATATTAACGACTTACGGGGATTACATAGACAACGAATAACTAATGACTTTATTCTGAATTCATTACTTACTGAAATAACTTTAGTAGTATTCATATAATTTTATTCGTGTCGATAACAAGTTAACACATACACTTTTTCAGTTCGCTAAGTTATTATTTTATAAATAGTAACTTGCACGAGTCCAAAATGCACATTACAAGTAAATTTAATGTTACTTTTAAGATTGAAAGACCTTTAACTATTGCATATGACCTACGAATCCTGAAATCAGCTGTATATAATTAGCTCATATTAAAGACATCAACGCGGGTTCGTACTTGCGCTAACACATCATCATACGTAAAAATATGTATTCAGAATTGGATTTTCATGTTTATTTCAACACATGTCAGTAATATAATCAAAATATTTATACAACGTCTATAATAAATTTTGAGTCGATTGGGTCTCAAGTACCACTTTTGAACTCAAGTGGTGCAACGATCAATCTTAGCGAAGTGGGTTTGAGTGTTCAAAAAATGGCGCGTGTCAATGTGACACGTGGTTGTCATATGACATTTTACGGCAAATTGACTATCCTTGTACCACAGAGATCGATGGGAAGTGATGAGCAGATGTTCTACGGATGTATCTGACGATCCGTTGACAGTTACAATCCATTTGGGAAGTTGTAACTACTTGTGGTTTGGGTTTATGATTCATTTTCATAAAAACGTCGGTGTCAGACTGATCTGAGTGCGTAAAACATCTGTTATTTTGGAGTACAAATGGCAAACTTTATTGACAAGATTTTAGTAATATGCGTAAAGTGCGTATTAAATTTAAATATCACTTGCTAACGGTGAAGTAAAGCATCGCGAAGAGACCTGCACACCTTAGAATTTGTAAAAAAAAATTCTAAGGTGTGCGAAGTCTGCCTATTCGCACTTGGCTAGCGTGGTAGACTATGACCTTATCCCTCTCAATATAAAAGTAGACCCATATTCCACTGAATATACACAGGTATATGGTTCTGAACACCAATCAACGAGTTCATCATCAGGTCATTATATGTATATCTAAATGAACATTTTAAAAATAATTCATATCGTTTTCGGTTTAGTGTTGTAGGTAGTTCGGTTAGAACTTTAAATGCCAATTTATCGATAATTACGTTCCAGGCGAAGGCAGCCAGAATTGTGTTAGGCATATAAGTTACGTTTGCGAAAAATTGATGCTATAATGTTGGACAAAATGTATATGTAATGGCAAAATGTATATGTAATAACGACAAATATAAATGTAATTACGACAACTGAGGCTAAGGGACCACAATAATTTGAGCTATATTCTAGAAAGTCGCTTACGAGTAGTGCGTTCTTTATAAATATCAGTACCTAGTACTACCGAATGTCCAAGAGATTTCTTACCGAGCACAAATTATCCAATATTTCATTCTGCACTTTTTTCTTCCCAGCATTAAGCTCTAGACATCTTTAGTTAAAAATCGAATTAAGGTATTCGTAGTACGGCTGAAAATTGCAAATACTTCGTTTTAATTTTAAACGGTCCTGTCACACTTTACTGAAACAGGAGTGTTACTAATTAAAAGCACTTATTACGTGCATTTAGAAGCAATGAAGTTGTGATCTCTAAGTCTAAAGCAGTAGGGTCGAATATCGTATGGTATTCACTATATTGGTTGGAATGCATTTCATTCAGCAAAACAGAAGTGTTTATAACAATGGCGACCGTAAAAATTCGACTAGCGAAAATGAAAAAACTTCATTACCAACACTTTTTCTTTTAAAAGCTGACAGGACGCTTGAACCAATCAAATATGTATATAATGCAGTTACATTAGAGTCCAATTTTGAATGATGCGTTCGTTCTCGTAACAATTCCTGTCATGGACCACTAAACTGCGTTCATAATTAACAATTGTGTCCAAATTACTGACGCGAAATGATTTTGTTTGCAAAAGGGCAACTCTTTTCTTCAGTTCGTATTTCCAGTTATTTTAAAACTAAAACTACGATTTTGCCTTTAGTATGGTATTCTCCCCAAGGTGTTTTTCTTTTCACTATTGAACAACATACATTATAATCATCAGCCTTTCTTATTCCACTACTGGATGTAGACGTCCCCAAGGGGTTTTCGCGCATAATCCCCTATCTGGGCAGGCTACTTGGGGATTGCATAGCACGGCTTCTTGCAGCACCAGCTTTAGTGTGCCATCTGCCAGCGTCGGGTTTGATCACCTTTTACGATAACCTGGTGGGTTTGGGGAATGTACTCTCATTCACAGTGTTCGTAAAAATGTTCTTAATAGATTAAGCGATTGGAAGTTATCTTAAAAACATACCTATTAATAAAATTTCTTTACACATATCATACAAGAGAAACATTAAATGCAACTTATTCATGTAATACTAACATCTACAAGTAGCAGCTCACTGCTAAAAATAAAAAGCAACAAAAAGATCCAGCATCATCTATCTAAACTATTACGAAACACAAATATACCTTCTCTAAGACAATGCGCAACTTTACAAATAAGTTCCGTAATCCACCAACGAGAAACAACTTAACGCACAACTGAGGATCAGAGCAAACACGACCTTGCGTACATTGTATTAGAGTTGGATATCAACTGGTTGCGATCGGAAAAGCGGGCAGCGGATAACATTTTTACAGTACTTGCTCATTGTATCTTTATTGCTTGGAGTGAACGTAAATATTAAGTTTTATTATGTTTACGGATAGGCGCGGCTGACCATTGAATGCGAGTCAGTGTGGTCGCCTCCCAGCGAGCGATCGATGTGAAAAAAGCCTTCCGCCCCTAACGTTTTATGACCATCACAACGGCGTATGGTAGCCGCGGTGATGTTTCTAATAGAATTGTTAAGGGAACGCCAAATTCGACACTCGACGACTACCGCGGCAGCGGAATGATTTATCTATGACTGGACGTTTGTATTGTTGATGGCGTTAGGTGGTAATGAAAAGTACTTTGTCATCGTTTTTTAATCGGTTCGTTATTTCATGCATGGTTGAGATTTCGTTCGGTTTCATCTTCTCCAGTATGATTTCGGTCTCAAAACGACAAGCGCATGTTATGTAATATTTCAATTGTAAAATCATAAAAAATTTTCCCTGTGAAGTGATTGGATATGACTTAAATTGTTAATTTACGCACGTACCAGTAATACTTTTGAATTGTTTCTGCTCAATACTTAACAACCGTTCAATGACCTTGTAAGTTGATGACTTACGAAATGTCCAAAGTTCTCCATAACCTAGATACGCGTAACGGGAACAAAACAATAAAGTTACCGTCACTTCGAAAATATGATTTTAATAAAACATTAATAATATACATATGTTGTAAATTTTAATTTATATCATTACAAATTGAAAAAATATTACGCTTCAGAATATCTCTTAGGCCTTGTTAATTCACAAATAATCTCTAATATGAACGTATTAATACAAAGTACAACTCTGAAAATCGATTACAAATTTAAATAAGAATAAAAAAATACTAGGAACACTTCATTTGCGGTCAGTCAACACGAATATACATTAATAACGATACCACCAATAGAGTTATGACCATTCATTATATAATGGCGTTTCACCTAGACCGTATGGATATAGAAATAAGGTTGAATTTGATAGAATTGAGCGTCATCTTAAGATGGAATAAGTGTACATTGTTGGGAGGTCTATTCTCAACTCGTCCGTCCGTGAGACAATCGAAGCTCACACATAAATAACAATCAAACATCGCGGTCGAACGATATTCTAACACTAGTTTTAGCATTCGACTTCGACGATTGGGTTGCGAAAAATTTCATTTGTTATTCACTGTTTTGAAAACAAAACTTGAATTATTAAACTTAACCTACTTTCTAGATGACAGTAATCTTCAAGAAGGTAATTTTTTTATGAAATACGCTAGGTCTAGAACAACTGGCAAAATGAACTTGTCAATACTATTCATGAAATTCTGTTCAATATTTAATTTGTTAGCTGTAGGTACGTTGTTTTATTTGCTGCCCCTGAAACTAATTAATCGCAGATCGTATTTTCGCGTTAAATATTATACATAATAGTGCCTCCAAATTACCTTTAGGTTAAGCGCAGACGAAGATCTAACTTTGATTAATGCGGACAAAAATTAAAACCGCGCTCTACCCTGTTAATGGCAGACTGTACATTGTTTCGGCCGCGCAAAAAGCGAACGAAAAAAAATGGAGACATCAAGATTCTTGTCCGCATTTAGGAGCGATAAAATCGACTACCCAAATGATATATCGTGCGTTCATCTAAACTAATAGCGTTTTAATATCGCGGGTTAGTCATTGAGAATAGCCAACAAAAAATGTGTTCGGCAAAAAACGTTATGGATTTAATAAGTCTACTATGACGGGTGTCGGAATACACGGATTTGATGGTCATCAACTTTTTTTCTTATAATGTAGTAGTGATTCGGTGAGGTCATAACTACACAAACTAATACCCGATATTTAGTCTAGACCAGTCTATTGAGTTAATTAGAGCTGATAGATTAAACGTGGATGATATTTCAAAATGTTATTTTAATACTTTTTTGTACGCCCATATAAATACTATTATTATGCAATCGATACATGTTGTGTAGAGAATATTACTTTCAAAACAGTACGCAGAGATTGCCTTAGAATTGAAGTTTTCATTATGGGGATTTTGGGTTTAACTAAGTAGCTGACTTCATATGCAAAATTATGAGTATTTTTAAGATTAAATCTCACTAAACATTACGGTAAAGATAGACATCGCTAATAAATCTTAAAAAGCGTCAACTCAAAAATCTCCATAATTTTCTTTAAGACGTGTGAAGTCTATCGAACTTAACTCAAATTCAAATTCATTTATTCAAAATTGGTTCATAAGAACACTTTTTGTACGTCAAAATGATGCTACAACTTGAGCAGTCTGGCGGACATTGCATTTAAAAATTTTGATTTTGAGGGGAAATTCATATTTAAGAGAGGAACGATACGAAGCATTGGTGAAAATGATAATAAAAACTTCTGTTAACCCTAGTCTGTCCATCTTACATAATAGATATATGTATAAGGGTCGTAACAATGCAAAGTTACAGGATTTGTGTCCGGTGCATGGCAATAGGATCAACACCTGTTCCATTGTGACGTGTAAACGTAACTGTGAAACGGTGGAGTGTACTACATTCCTCTACCTATTACTACGAGGATTATCGGCATGATGTTACGTTTTGTTACGTTATTTCGTAGCTGTACTCGTACACATACCTAACAGGTAATCTTTTGATACCTTCGCCGCATACTTCGGCAAAACCAGAACAGAACAACGGGTTCAATTAGTTCTAGAAGGTTATAGAACTTGATTGAACTAGCGTAATTTGTGCAATAGAAAAATCTACGCTTAGTATACGAGTATTTGTCTACCAAAACCAGTATGTTAGCAAACGTGTTCATATGTGAACATTCCATTCACCAGTTCCCTGTTTTTACAGGATGATTAGCGTTGCCATAAAACTTTGATAGTGTTGTTAATTTGGTCCCGACTGGCGATAATGGTCGAGATCCTTCATAAAGTAAAATAATAAATACGTATTTTGTGTCCGATCAAAGGCATCGAGGGTATGCTTATGGTCTTCGAGCATAGACTTATCGCTGTGATTTATTTCTGACTTCAACCATCGGTCGCCAATTTTTTAGATATATACCGTTTTGAGACAGTGTAACCTATAAACATTATATGTTCCCTTATGTTAATGTTCATTTCATTAAGTTTCTCCCTTCTTAGATACGTTTCTTCTCTCAAAATGAAACCGCTACGGGCCCTAATATAATTATGTCATAATGCTGGTTGAGTGTTTCTTAGGAAAGATGTAACATCTTAGAGAATATTACGAGTATAAAGATTTAATAATATATAAGATTTAAGAAAATATTATAAAAATTATGTCTTTTGCTTATCTCTCTGTTTTTCTTCGCGTCATATTATAAAAAGTACATACTTTTGTAAAATCAGCGGAAACTCCCAAAACTATAAAAAAAAAAACCATCTGGAATGAGACATAGAATTTTAAATCGCTGGACCATCTGCTTTATCTATCTATATACACCCATTAATTTCCACAGCGACTATTACATATTCATAAGATATTTTGTCAGTATCTAGCTTAAGGCGTCAAACGAAAACGAATTTAGGTCAGGCTGTGCAAAAACATCAAGAACTAGTTCTCACGTAATTATCTACAGATCAACCACTGATCTTGCGAGGTCGGACAAGGCTACTAAGTATTAAAACCATTGCCACTAAAATGTTCATCACTGGCTTTCTGTCGTTAACTACTAATTTTTCTCTCTGTCTATCCCAAAAAGGACCTGGCGCGATGGTATAAGAGTAATAATAATTTAGTAACCAATACCATTTTATATCAATGACATACTATTTTTTTTATAAGTGTTACTTTATACTCGTATTTTTTTGGCCTTACAAACTCGACCGACGTTTCATTTTCTTGGTCTTCCCGTCAAGTGCAGATGGCCAGCTCTAAATACCACTAATCCGATCAAAGGGAAATCTTCCATATTTTAAAATATTAGACAGGAAATATGTCATATATTTAAAAAAGCCCTATAAAAGTCTCTTACTTTGTACTGGTAGAGCGACAAGAAATAGGGAGCCCTAAAACGTTGGTCTTCAGCATGCTGCCTCTGAGTAGTACAGCCTAGTGATCAATATTTTGTTAGTGATCAATATCGCTTAATAAACAATATCGTATTTATATAATACCTAACTATCTACCGTTATTTACTGGTCGAATTCTCCTAGGAGATGACGTCATAATTAGAATTTCGAAAAGAAAAATTATCATGGTTACAGTGACAACAATAAAAAATGTGACTTGTTATACACGTTATTTCGAGAATTTTCTTATATATTAATATAAAAATAGGCAACATTTTATCAGCCCAACGGCCTCTAGCCTCGGGGATGATTTGAGCAGCTATTAAAAGTGGATTTTTAGGATTTCTGCATTGAATCTGATAAATTAGTTTATATAAAAAAACCTAACTGACAATTAATCATTTTACCAGTCATAATATTATTTTTATTTAGTTCCAGGCAGTTATAATGATGGCAGAATAAAAGATTGTATGGGTTGGTTATAAATAATACCTACTAATATTATATATACGAGAATTTGTTTGTATGTTTATTCCCATTTTTCCAGTAACGTATTGGGAAATATTTATGCATTAAGGTCCATAAATTCAAGAGTCATATACAAATGTTTATTACTACATATAATATACATATATAGAGTATTATATGTCTCGAAAAATTACGTGAATATTCAAAGATTAAAATTTAACCCAAATTACTTAAACTAATTTTTATGAACAAAAACATAACGAGACATGCTGATAATATAGTGATGTGGAACTGTCTATGTCTGTCTGTTTATCCCCCTTACAAATCCTTCTCTAAACTGATTTTGTTTTCGTCTGGTATGGATTGAACCATAATAAAATAATAAGAACATTCTTTCAAATCAGCAACCAAAAGAAAGAAATAACTTTCTAAGCATTTTCGCCTACAAAGACACCATTAAATATTAATCTTGAATATGTAATGAATAAATATAAAAAATCTATTTTTATGTAATATTTAAAAGCTCATGTTTGTTTGATGCCGTCATGTAAGACATGATATATTAAAAAAAATAACGATATTCAAAAACACATGTTTTTATGAGTAAAAGTAAAATTTAAATACATATATAATATTCATGGTGCAACAACACAACTGGCTATAAGCTGTGACGTAGGTACTGAGCTACAAACAGGAACCTTTTATTTGTAAAAAACAGATCTATGAATCAGAAATATGTAGGTAAAAAAATACTTATTTATTTTTCAGTTTCATTAAAATATTATAAAATTAATTTCACGGCAAGCAATTCTGTTAGATACTGAGGTCAGAATAGTGGCAGCAGCGCTCAGCAGGAAGGGAACAATGAGGCGATTGATCCGTCAAGCGCCCCGCGGCCAGACCACACCTTGCGCGCTCACCGAGTTATTTTAGCGTGTTAAATAACTCACTGAAATCTATAATAACTTTATGGACATATATGACTTTTATACGAACATTGTTATTCTACCGTGCTGGTAGGTATTTGGATGTGGATATACATACATACAATATTGTTTCTGTATTCTAATGATGATCTCTACCTGCTCGAGCTGCTGCTACTTAGCGTGAAGATATGAATGAATGTATGATAAATAATTAAATAAATTAATAGAACAAAGACAATATATTGTCATTATTTTTATTAATGAATAACGTATGCGCTGTATAGAAATAGCGACACTTGTATGTATTCTTAGGAATATAGTCTAGAAACCCTTTTCTATAAAATTCCCAAGATTTAATTAGTCGAGCGAATTCGTCATTCAAAATTTAAAAAAAAATTACTTGAGTTATAATCCTGTTATATGTAGAGTGTCTCGTCTTTATGTAAATACGGTTCTGGTAGAGCAAATCGCTTTGGGGCAGACCACCAGCGCTCTAAACACGTTACTTTGCGCTGTTGCTTATCTCTATCCATCTGCGCAATTAATTTTCCACACCAGACACAATGTCTACAATTACACTTGACGCATTTTATCATGAATATTGCTCTACTAATGACAGCTTTACATATATTTAGAAGCAGTCCATAACTAAAACATTTAGAGCCTGAGTCGATAATTTCATATAATGTAGTATTATCACTACATAGTATAAAACAAAGTCGCTTTATCTGTCCCTATGTCCCTTTGTTTGCTTAAAGCTTTAAAACTACGCAACGGATTTTGATGTGGTTTTATTTAATAGATAGAGTGATTCAAGAGGAAGGTTTATATGTAT
>DWDT01003293.1:0-12497 GCA_018245595.1 Microceris scylla | reverse complement strand
CGACTTGGTTTATACTCGTATATGACTAGCATACCCATCAGAGCGTTATATAATGTGGGTAGCGGCATTACATTCCTACTCAACGACTGGCAGCACCGTCGCCTCGCTGGCTACACTATCGGCCAGGTGGAAGTACTATTGTCTTTGGCCGCCAAAGTTGTTTTTGCAGGGATTCGCTGCCTGTGTAAGAAACATTGAGCGCTGAATACATATAGAGCAGGTGGTAGAGTAGTATTCAAAATTGTGGTCGAGCCGTGCGTTAGAATACGTGCGTTATGAAACAAAACCACAACACAATTAAATTACAGCCGTGTCGGCCGACCAATGCGCTGAATATGACACGTTCAAACCATAATTTCGATTTATCATTTATCCCTCGATTTACAAATGTACTGGATAAATGAATAGATAAAAATATGCGTTGTAAGAAAAGTATTTAAACCTGCAATTAGCAATTCTTCATTCCATGAGAATTTTCTCATTTTTGCATAACTGTTTAATTTGACTTTTAAAATCTTGAAACGGGTATTAAAATCGGAAATCTGTTTAGGACTTGACACTCGCGATTAACAGGAAGACAGGTATTTACTCTAGATTGCTTCAAGACAAGCAACACATTGGTAACTGATATAATGTCGCAAGCACGCGCAAGACGCCTGAAACAGATTGTATGAATATTTTAAAACGGAATTCTGAAATTTATTTTACAGTAACGGCAACAATTTTCATGAACCGAAAAATTTGTACGTAAATAAGCTGTGCACGGCATATACCAGTCAGAGCGGGCTACAAAGTTTTATTTAAAGCTCCCAAGTTTATGAACATGTTGGTAACGTGAAATACGGCTTTATTGTACTGGGCAGATTAAAAGACTGAATTGAGTCAACGCATAAAATGGTTTTCGTGAGGTTTGATCTAATCCGTGTTACAATTTACGTGAGAAAACATATTTGTTATTTTATTATTACACTAACACTCCAGGTTCCTCTACAAGATTGCCACCGGATCCAAATATCTCTGTATTTTTAAGTGCCTCTATTCTGACTCGTACGTCAGGCCAGTACGAAGCACGTTAGGCTTCGTTAATAACATTTTTCAGAACAAAACACAAATAATAATAAATGCTTACCGGGCGTTCAGTATACATGTTCTACCAGTTTGTGTCAAATCAATGAAAAAGATTTGTTAGTGTGATTCATTTAACAGGCGAAAGATATCGAATATTAATAAGATACATTTATTATTGTAACTCTTTATTATTTTAACATTTTATTACATTTATGTGTCGTTTGACATCATTTAAGTGATTTATATGCTAAATTGACATACGTAACAGTGACATTGACTATGTTATCGGATTGAGACATCTGAATATATGTATAGTCTAAGTTATAAAATAATAATATATATACAGATAAATGTTTTCGTTGTTAACGTCATATAGGAGGACATCATAGCGGCCAGCGGAGTTACACACGCTCCCTTCAGTTTAAAAATAACTATAAATGCAAAGGCCTATTTTTGTAACCTCCTCCTATGTAGTCCGGCATATTAATAACACCGTAACCAACGCGATAACGTTATTATAAATCATACTACATTAAAGTCTGCCTCATTGGTCGAGTGGTTGCAAGCGCGACTACCGATTGGGAGGTCCTAGGTTCAAATCCCGGGTCTGGTACCTACTATTGTTTTTTTTTTATTTAAGCTAATTAATTTATTTAATTTAAACTAGTCATGTTGCAAAATACCATGTCTTCCCTTAAACATATTTTGTTTCAGCCTTTCATGCCTGCCCCAGTCTGGACACAGTGCATTCTTTGAAAGGTTTGTCCGTAATCCCCGCGCTGAGCATGCAATGTACCTACAGGTTCCCGCATCGCCTGCGCTGCTGCCCCTTTCTTTAACTGTACAGTAATTAAAAACGAATCTTAAAAATTTTATCAAAAAAATTCCTTTAACGTTTATATTTTCAAATATCACTACATATTTCACTAAAGTGACACGACTATCCATACAAACAAAGGTTGTTATTGTCCAAAATTAGCTATAGATGGAGCTTATTTAAGGGAAGCCTACAAAGAAGTAAACAAGTGTGTACTGGCTGGTTTTAGCAAACAAACGATTTAAAATGGAGTGTAGTATGAACAGAGAGGATTTAAAAATAGAAGCGAAGAGGTAAACTCGGCAGCGAATAGAGATGTGGGGCTGAGCGATTAGTGCGCTCCGCCGGCCGAGGAGATTGGGACGTAGGGTTGTCACCTGCATCCTGGTACAGTTCACAACAGGAATACAAACAGCTAATCATAATCATTTAATTAGAGCCTGTGGTGGTTTAGTAGTTCGAAATTCAACCTCTCGCTTCAGCGCCCTGGGTTCAAATCCTGGCACGCAGCTCTTTACAAAATATGCGATTTATGATTGCGACGCTAATTGCGCTGCGTGAGGAACATGTGTCCCAAGGTAGTGAGCACTCCACCTTTTTATAGGTAGTGATAGGCCTATACCGCGTACCCACTTTTCACCATGGTTTGTGTCCCATAATAGAATAGGGTAGGACTTTAATGCAATACACCGAGGATAAATCAAGACTGTCAGTTACTACAAGGAATTTTAAGCTTGAAAAACCCAAAATTACCCCTTCTGAGAATCGAATCTAGAACCTTTGGCTCAGCCGTCACGTTTGCAATCACTAGACAAACGAAGCAATCACCGTACTCGTACTAGTTAACTACTGACTTTGGTAAGTTGTAAATAAAGCGGGTCGATATCTCCGAAGTATCACCAATTATTTTAAAAATTAAAGAATATTTTTTTAATGAATAAAGACAGGATGAGCGGCAACCCTATTCCAAAGCGAGTAAACAGTTCGGAAGCGGCGCAGTTACGCCGAAGTGTTTGTTTCAAACTATTTGGGCTGCAGCAGCGAAGTGTTTTTTCTTCGCTCTTCGTAACTTCGCAAGAAACAGTTTAAGGAAATTTTATTTTTATTTCGAGGCTGAAAGCGAGCGCAATAGGATTTAGATTGTAGTTTTGTTTCATGCGGGTGTTGTACAAATGTAAGGCATAGCAGTATCTAGACCTACGTTTTATGTTGATTTTTCCCCCACATATAGAAGTTAGTAAATCCGTGTGTCTAAATTTCAATTATAGAACTAACAGCTAAACCTTTATTAACAAAGAAGTAATATAACTGTTTTTGTGTCTCTTGCTAAATTCTGTTCTGTATAATTGTAATTAAGAATTAAGCGTTCTATTTCAACCCAATTTCCAGAGAATGTCTTTGTGCTTGATATCAGATACAAGCCTGATGTGTTCTTTATTTTTACATTATTTCATTTCTGGATCATATTGTGAAAATGTTATCTTCAATCTTATTTGAGTGGACGCTCATTAGAATCGATAATCAGTTTTTCTTTTGCAATACTCCAAATAAAGTGATCTGTTGTTCTATACACTATAATACAATAATACTGGTGTATTGTTTATTATGTTATCCTGAGCCGTGTAACATTTTGGTTTGGAGTCGCACATTCGTACAGCATCCACAGCATTGAAATTAATATTTCAAGCAGGTGTTAGACGGAATACATTGCAAACTAATCCAAATTTATCCTTCCGCGGCTCGTGCACTCGAGCGGGCGTCTCATACATTCTTCATTCAGACGCGCACCGAGCACCACTCGACGACACGGAAGCAAGGCTATGACCACACTGAACCTATGCAATACCAACAAGTTGGTTATAAACCAGTCAAGTCTATTAAACGAACAAGTTTGTTACAAAACATGCTTGCAGTACAAACAAGTTTGTTATTAAAGCTGTGTTTTTTTTTAATGTTGAAGCTGTAATACAAGTCTCTATTTGTATTAAAAGTTATTGTACTGTAGGTGTTTAGGAAATAAATGTGGACTTTTGTTGTCTTACTATTAAATATTTCTGAGTATTTATACACATGATTATGGATCAGTCTATGCCGCGACCTCGCTGCAAGCTCCGGGAGCTTATGAGGAAGGACCTCGTACAGGTCTGAAACTAGTCGAGCCATCCCGAAAAACGTACGTGAATTAAGCCGATACATTTACAATCTTTTGTTATGTCGTTTCCATTATAACTCCATCGGCAGACGACTCGACAATTTTAAAAAGTCCTAGTATCATCATGACCGGACATTGGCTCTTCCGTGACCATGTTTTTCCCATAAGTAAACCTTAAAAAGCTATACTGCTATTGAGTCAGATAACACCCATAGAAATGGTAGAAATCTGATACGAATATACGATATTCTAGCAAGTTTCTTTAAAATACCTCCACGACAATAAAATTTAGAGTCGCGAAACAACTAGTTCACGTTCTCAAAACTCCTGAGTGAGGTACGTATGTATGTGATGACACCTTAGTTGCAGTTTCGTTCGTGGTGTAGTCCGCCGGGTGAACGACCTTGAGAGGGTGAGTCATTAATAAGGATTGTTAGAAGCACTTTCAAAATTTTATTTTGTATTCTTTTTCTGCAGAGAAGTATTTCAAAAGATTAGATGCTTAAACAATGTATGTTATATGAATGTCCAAATGTTTATTGAGGTTAATCGAACTCATGAATTTTAAAGAAACATTTTTTTACTTTGAGCGTACGGGAATGTCACGTTATTTCAAAATAAATGATAAAGGTACGAAATAAGGATTAATTTCAATTCCACAGTATTTTATTATCGTTTACCAAGCCAACTAATCAAGAGTTTTATTCAAAATTTATTTTTCCATGTTCCTTGTCACGTGTACCGCGAAGACACGTCAAAGTGTCGTTAGAGCTGCAGGTAATGGCGGGTGACGCCGGGTAAGAGAGGGTGACACCAGGTGGCAGTAACATGCGTTAAATGATAGTTTTATCACCCAACTTACGATCACTCGGAAGAACTTCATACAAATCTCGAGCTTGTTTTAATTATATGTGAAAGCGATAATATGTATATTATGCGCTGCGCAATCACGGCTCGTCATTCCTTGTGTGGTTGGCGTCTTGGTACAGAATTTTAGATGAATGAATGAATGAATTAGAAATGTATCTGTCCAAGTAAGCAAGCTATATTTCTCCACATCGCAATCCATGCTGCATATACATTGTAATTTTTACATAAACACTGTAAGACAGAAATAGAAATGCATAAAAGTATTTGTTACACTAATAGAAATCAGTCTCAAGTATAGCAGAGTTATATGTGCAAACCTTGGCTGTGAACATTTTCAGCCTTTGTTATTTAATTTGAGTGCCTCGTTGATCGAGTGTTTGCAAGCGCGACTGCCAATCGGGAGGTGCTGGATTCAAGTCCCGGGTCGGGTATTTACTATTGGATTTAACCACCTCATGGGACTTAAACGTAACTGGTGAAACGCGGGGGTGTTCCGCACTCCTCTACCTACCCCTTCGGGGATTACAGGCGTGATGTTACGCTACGTTAGTCACGTTCTTTAATTTCAGGTATACCAAAAAAAAGGAAATTAATTGATATATTCAAAATAATCGGTAAACAAATATGCCATTAAATTTAATCATTACCTGCTAGAGCTCTCTGTGAGTAGTTGTTAAAATTATGCAGTTACGCAATACATACTGACCCAATTGAGATTGGTCAATAATATAATTCGTTTATTTGAACCTTAAACCAATCTAAAATAGTTATATCATTACATTAATAAGTTTGGCACGGGAACTATATCCAATATATGTACATACATATAGACAACATTCATTGAATATGTTACACGTACCTCTTTAGAATGTTATTCAACAAATAAATTGTAACACAAAATATAAGCACAGCGCCCGCATAACGAATATACAAGTGAACAAAGGGGTAATACAAAGGAGATTCTATGAACACCTTTCAATAGACATCGCTGAAGTGGAAAAAGGCGAGCGAGCGCAGCGCAAAATGAAAAAACCCCAACATTCGTTTGAGAGCATAAAGCAGCAAACGATTTCGTGGGAAGTGGCACAATCTGCTTCGGAATCTGCGCTTAGAAAACTGTACTCCTCCTACATTTGACCTAATGTCCGTCGCATTACTTGTTCCACTAATAACGGATAAACGAAAGCAGATTTTAAGCTAACAAAATGATATTAGGCAGCTCTGTATTGTTTTCACATTAATACGACACACATAATAGTTCTTAGTGACTCATTTTAATTAAAACACATGTAGTATAGAACTCTCTATAATATTATTTCAGATTAAAGGAAAAAAATCGAGGCAAGGCAAGGCATTTATACCGTATTAATATAATTTTAACATGATGACTGATAAAATAAACGTTGAGGAAATTATAACCAGCAAATAAAATACTTTGTCAGCTGAAACGAAAATGTAGGTATATAAAAAATGTAATATACGGTTTCTCATTCCTTTATATTATAAACAGATAAAAGAGCTTTAGAAAATCAGACAAATATTGTAAACACAATAATTATCAATGTTCACCGACTTAAGAAATTGACTTTGGGGTGCAAATTTTTTAAAATGAGTTTATAGAGAACTGACTACATAGTTGTAGTCAGTTCTCTAGAAACGCATAAATTTAAAAAATTTGCACCCCAAAGTCAATTCTACAAAAAAACGCTTCTTACTAGAAGCGTTGTGTAATAAAGAGTGTGTGTTTTACGAGTAACAATAACAACTTCACTATATTAAAATAGTAGCGGTAAGTACGTTCCATTTCACAACAAAAAAAATAATTTCTTTTAACATAGTAGTGACACTTGTATGTACATACGTTCCATTTCACAACAAAGAAATATAATTTCTTCCACAGTGAACACTCGTCACTCGCACGGTGTAAAACAAGGGACACTTAGTCCAGGGCTATTCAAGTGCCTATTTCAAAAGAATGTGTTCAGTAAAAGGTTCAGCTTAGAGCGCTCGCGAACAACGCAGTTAGAGGATTTTCAATTAACTTGTATCAACTTCTGAAACTTAGTTTGAAAGCGCCGTTCCTGTGCAGGTGTAATAATGTAGTGGAGTTGACAATAGTGGCCCGAGGACTGAAATAATACAATAAATGCTTCTTTTGAAATAGAACAGTTACTGGCAACTGTTGGAAACTTTAGCACTAGGAAATGAAAATAAATAGTTTATTACGAAAGAAGTGTATCTAAATAAATATACACATCAAGTCTAATTACAAAAGTAATCCTATTTGTCTGGTCCACATCAAAATTCTTTAAAAGATTTCCTCGAATTTGGTACATAAAAATATTTATTGTTCATAAAGTAAGTAAAGAAAACCTCCCTATTTACCTTTTAATTCTTTTTTATTCGCTTCATCCAAAATATTTTAAACGAAGTATGAATACTTTAAAAAATATCAAGTACCTAGCTTTAGTTTCGATCGTTAAATTCATTTATTTTATAAACTTTTATTTAAGATATAGATTTTCTGTTCATTTCTTTGCAGTTAGAAATTATGAATTCAGCTGGAAACGAACTGATTTAAAAATTGGATTCACTTTGCAACGAATTTAGTATTTAAAAAATTAAGTATATAAGTCGAAAGCTATAGGAATTATATGCATCTTGAGATAGCTCGCAGAAAAATGAGTTTCCTTGTCTTAACGTATCCGTTCTCCAAGATTGGCTGTGGTAATAAAAAAAACGTAACATCACGCTCGCAATCCCCAAACAGGCATGCAGAAGTGCCTAGTACGCTCTCACTTTTCACTGGTTACGTTTTACGTCCCTCCATGGCATAAATGGTGAACCTATTGCCACGCACCAGGCACAAAGATAGCAACAAGGTATAAGAATTGTTAAGTAAAAAACATTGAACAAACAAATCCAAAAATCATATCGGGTCATTCTCAATTTGCCCTGCAATCCCTTTTCCGGGCAATTTCCGGCTGTCTTTAGCCGCCATTGCTCAACTGCACTCAATTTTCTTTATGCATCTGAGATGCTTTTGTAAAAATATCGACTAAGTCTATTTGTGCTTCTGAGTAAAATAACAAATGTAAACGCTTAAGAATATTTTGTAGGTAATATTGATCAATTCTATATTATGCGAGTCTAGAAATAGATACATAATGTTTGCACATTAATCTAAGCCCTTACTTTTATTGTTATACCATCACGCCAGGTACCTCGGAGGGTAGGTGCACTGAGAGAGCACTGAGTGCCTCATAGATTTGACATGCTTCTTCTATATTCAACAATATCTTCATACAATCAAGCCGGTTTCGAAAACTATTAAGTCCCCCATCAATCAATATCTGATTTATTTCATCAAGATAGGTAAATCTTGGTCTCCCTCAGCACCTGAATCCATCAGCATTAATCTCCTATTCCCGTAGTGCTCATTCAAATGAACTTTCAAGCGAAGCATTCTCGGAGAGCACAAAAGAAAGCCTGGAAAGAGTTCCATCAAAATAACCAAAGGTAATTTTAAACACAATAGTGCATTATCTGGTGCTACGTACATAGGCAGCGATGACCAGTTATTATTAAGTAATAAACAATCCTTTTCGGCAACATAATTGTGTATAAAAGAAAAAAGAATAAGGTTATGTACTGCGACACGATACTTATGTATTTACATTAGATCCAACAAATCTGTTATTATTCTCAGGGAATCCAACAAATTTCATATGACGTAATCGTTCCCGCCGACTTTCCCGTCGGTTTTCCGGGCAAATAATAACAAAGAAATAAACCGTAATAGTACAAAACGAAATAGGAAAATAACAAAGCGCGGGAAGAGAGGCTCGCGGTGAGGACGGCGGAATAAGAATAAATCAGTGATAACTATCGCACATCGGCGACTCGCCGCGACACGTACATCTGATAAAAGTAATGAACACGTCGAGGACAGTTATGGAACTGCAAGTGTATTCAAGTATTGGGGGACTGCGCCAGTGGATCAAGTTGTCTCACTTCACTAAATAATCTGATTACATGTATAGATCTGAAATAGTTTGATACATCTGAAATAGTTATCACGATAACTATTTGAAATAAAACAACATGCATTAACACCTACTCCTCATTTTCAGTAATAATAATAATCGACCCATTATAATTCCACTGTTGGAATATAGGTCTCGTCTCATATTGAGAGGGTTAAGGCCATAGTCTGCCATGCTGGCCAATTGTGGTTTGGCAGACTGCACACACTATTTTTTTTATAGAAATTCTAAGGCATGCAGGTTTCCTCACGATGTTTTCCTTCACCGTCAGCTAGTGATATTTAAATTTAAAACGCACTTTTATAAAGAGGTGCGCGCCATGGATTTGAACCCAGGACCTCCGGAGTGAGAGGCTGAATTCTTAACCACTAGGCTCTCACTGCTTATTGTTGTTATTATACCATACATATTGAATGGTGATAAATGTCGCAGGTACGTAAATGTGAGGCTAATTATTTTGTCGAATACTTACAAGCAATATTAAAAAGCTACGTGAGCCGTCGCTCTGTTTATCGACGGGACACGCTAATGTTTCAATCAAACAGAGTTACGGTGGCGATAGCACGTCGCGGACAGTGTCGCGGCATCAATTAGCGCGACATTGACTTACTCGCTGATAGCGACCTCTGACGGACTTTAACTAACCGTACTGGTGTTAAGGCTCAGGTTGTACTTCGGACGGTAGAGCGTAGCGATCGATGTTGCAAGGTAGAAATGATTATTGGTACGTGGAGCTGAAGATCGAGCTCAGTAGCGTACTGTTGGAGAGGCTGATGTGTGGACAGCAGTGGACAGGAATGGGCTGATGATAATAATGATGATGATGATGATGATGAAGAAATTATTATTGAAATGAAAGTTCATTAAATTCTAGAATTCAAATTCGTAGTAATGACATTAAAAAGAGACCGACACATACAGTTACAGGCATAGCCTGGGAGAGAATGAGATAGACTATCACGCTTCCAATCGTATTATTAATATATTGGTAGAGGACAGGGTTCGGACCCAACCCATATAAACCATACTTGTCTAAGGATTACTTTATAAATTTCTTAGTCCAAATTATATAAATTACAAGTGTATAGTATTCAGATATATAAAATGTTTTGTATTGACTATTATTCACCATTTTACGTAGCGCATAAGCAATACATAAATAGTAATATGTCTAACGACCAATTAGATATAAGAATTACTAGTACCTAATGATTAAATAACTTTTCTATCCAACCGTTTTATATACATACCTACATACAATATACTTAAAAAAAATAAAATGACCACAATCTTCGCTTAAGACTATTCCATTCTCAAAGGTAAGGGAATATTCGATTTTAAAAAATAAAGTAAAATTCCTAATTAAAAGGGAAGGTGATTCCAAGCTGCCCCATCGCCTTCACTCCGACACGTGGTCGGCCCACGTCGACACGCGAACCGTCGATAGCCGATAGCGCCTGAAATATATACGCAACTGTAAGGAATCGCTATTTGCATTTAATTATGTCGTGTTTGCTTATACCATTCGTAGTTGAGTTATTAAGGCGTGATGTTAATGTATAGATAGCTCGTGCGATATTCAAGTCGTCTTTATGTCACAGATACGATGTTTATACGTCACAGATGTGATTCATGTTATCTGTGTTCGCGTATTACAGTTTAATGTTCATACATTTATGTGTAACATACTAATATTTAAGGTAGTTACACAATGGAGGGTGCTTCGTGTCATTCTAGTAAGTAACACACTTCTCTGCTTACCGCTTCAGGGATTACAGACGTAATGTTACTTTTTGGTTTAGTTGTAATATTTTTCTGTGACATTTAATCTTGCAATGACATTTTGTCAACAAAAAATGTTTGGTTTTAAAAGCGCACATAACTTGTGCAGTTAGAAATGCAAGCAAAAATTCAATCTATATAGGTTATCAAATACGACACACACACTTATCTTCACGCAAGTCCCTTATGTGATAAGCAGAAAGCACGGAATGCCAAATAAAACAGATATTACCTACCTATATTTGTTTATTAAAATAAAAAACAAATCAAAATCATGCACATTCATTTTGTAAACGCCTATTATGACCAATACAACCTTTAAATCGATATGTTACTGTTATAAGCATACTACTACATAAGCAAGGAATGAAGGAACATCTGTTCACTAATACATCGACACCAACAGGCCGCTGTCCGACGAACAGTGAGCTGACGTTAAATGAGGAATCGTAAAAAATATTAATAACAAGACCCACTCAGATTGCTAACGATTTCATCGTGAATTGGCATGAAGGGCGTAAGGGTGCGTTCACAGCGTGACTCCAAACTGCTCGAAGGAGCTTTCCCATCCATGTACATATGTATATAAGTGTACGTCTCTATCAATTATGAAACAATTTTTTTAAGTATACATATATACATTTAATATGATTGAATGTTATGAACGAGGTCCTTATCTCTAAGCTGCCCTTGCGAATTTTCACCTCGACATTACAATCCGTCATTACAAAACAATGCAAAACGATCTACCTACCATTTTGAAAAAACACAGACAATTTTGTTTTATGTTATAATATTATCCAACACGATTTGCGGGTAAAAAGTATAAAACCCACAATGTAGAGTCGCCCTAATCTCTCTATCACACCTGCTCAATACATCTGCGGTCAGTTCAGTACGAAATGAACCTATTCAAGGGGAAAAGGGTGAAGCAGTGGTCCTAAATGTGTAAAAAACATAAGCCACGTGTGTTTAATCACCATTTGGTGCCGTGATTTGACATTTCATGCTTTTTCAAATCGTGCATTCCATTTTTCATGATGACGGTGTGTGAAAGGCTGCTGGCAGAAGCTGGCAGCGACGAGCCAAGGTCAGGACGCGATGGCGCTCACTGTGGGAGGCCTATGTCCTGAAATAGGCTGACGATTTTTCCATATGTATTATAAGCATATTTCATGAACTCTTTCAGATTATGCAATAATTCTGTTTAAAGTAACATTACGCCTATAATCTGCGAAAGCAGAGGAGTGTAATATTCTCCCACGTTTCACCGGTTACGTTTTACGTTCCGTGAAATACGTGGTGAGTCTATAATTCAGCTTAGTTTCATATTTCAACTCTTTAAGATAATTTATAAAGTGACGTCATTATCATTACCTTCGTAGCGTTTATTCCGGCTAGTGACATGGTCTGCTTTTCTTTTCCCTCCACTTTCCACTATCTCGGACAACTTCTTCCCTCACATGTATTAGTAAGATTAGAAATTTTTATAAAGTAAGAAACAAAAACTGGCTGGCAACAGTTGGATGCGGTGAGCTGAAGATCGAGCTCAGTGGCGTGCTATTGGAGAGACCTATGTCCAGCAGTGGACAGATATAAACTTATAATTATGATGACGTAAAAAACAGTAATTTACATGAACACGTTTTTCATAGTTTTCATTTTGAATTCTTTGAGTTATATACCTGTTACGGCCGATAGATCTCGAAACCTCGCGGTTCGAGTATTGCGACGAACAAATCGAGAAACTTCGCGTTGTCGG
>DWDT01003292.1:0-12498 GCA_018245595.1 Microceris scylla | reverse complement strand
TTGCCTTCCCGGAACCCCTCCACTAACACTTAAACTTTATGGTATGGTATTAAAGTTCAAATTGACTTTTAAGTATTTTTACGAATCTTTTGTATGGGAATATAAAAATGTGTTGTTTTTGGACTTTTTCAGGCATTTTTTTAATCAACCATCCTCGTACTTTAAGGAATATTTTAAAACAAGAAATCAGCCTAATCGGTTCGGCCGTTCTCGAGATTTGCGCTTACCAACACATTTAGCGATTCATTTTTATTTATAAGAAAGATATAGATAGAAGATAGATTATATTGGTACTAGCTGAGCCGGCGAACTTCGTATCGCGTAACTATCTGTCTCTTTGCCCTCGCATTTTCAACCTCTGCTATCTGTTAAAATTTTCATTTTAATGATTTTCTGTAAAGGGTCGTTTTAATCTACATTACATACACAACGTAAAAAAAGTATTTAATTGCATGGAAAATAATACCGTATTGTTTAAAATAGCTTCCTAAATAACCCATTCTTTTTTTGTAACATGTGAAAGATAAAAATGGTTATTATGGGTTATTTATAGGAGATAGACATATTCAGTCAAGGACGTTTTACGTTTTTCACGGCACTAAGGATGCGTTTCCACCAGACATGAGCGAGGATGCGTAGCGAGGAATGCGTTTGTTAAGAACCAATAGAATCCCTTCCTTTACCTAGCCCCGCCCAGTACAGGGAAGGGGAAGCGATGCTGTTGGTTCTTAACAAACACATTCCTCGTTACGCATCCTCGCTCATCTCTGGTGGAAACGCACCCTTGCAGGGGTGGTACTATGTATATTTAATGACGTGTTGATTATTATCGGATCGCTTCGATTCGATTAAGTCTAATCCTTGTTGTTTTTTATTCATTATTAGTAGCTACACATTTAAAAATAGAATAAATTTTAGAGTTTAACACTTATTCTCTAAGATATAAGTAATAATGAGAGATAACACAGTATCTTTGAACATCTTAAAACAATTCAATTTTTTATTCACAACGGTACATGTTTTTACAGTTCTTATTCTCGACGTAAATCAAGGGTTAAATTAAAATTTTTTTGTGAAATTTTTCAACGTGTAATAACGCTGAAACGTAGTAAGGCGAGAGTGCTTGATGTAAGCACGCAGTCCGGCCAGCTCGGCGCTTTGTCGCCCGTGCAGTTTTATGCAATGAGGTTAATTTGCGCCGTTCGCTAACAAAGCCAATTTAGCATTTGAATTTATTCATTATTCAAATATTTTTTCCGGGTTTTTTTAATAACTTTCAGCTTAGATAGCCTCCTGGGTAGGGTGGATGTGAACAACGGTTGATTGAGGGGATATGGGTTGCATTCCTGAGTCAGGCAAAGTATTATTGCATTAATATCTCATATAATGCCATCAAATACGCTTCTTATTATATTTTTTTACATAATATGTCTCGTGGATCAGCAGTAATTGCATTCGACCTGAATTCATTAAATTATAAGTTCGCAAATTATTGAAGTTGCTGTGTCTAAGAATTCTGTAAATCTAGACTCCGTGCTATTGTTTTACCACTATTGTGTCTAACATTAATTGTAGTAATGTAAATACCTGTAAAATATATTATAAAAAGTTTTAGCTATTAGCATTTCTTCATATAAACGTTAATTTTTCCAATTCTCACACTCCTCCGTGCGCGTAATATTCTTAAGAAACGATATAAAAATATCGTTCATTGTCAATACGTAGAATCTACTACAAGATATATTGGCGATATTGACTAATATTTTTTATTGTAGAATATTATGTCGCATACGAACAGGTAACAATTATAAGTGCCCGTATCTCACGTGGCCACAATATTCTAGGAATAAGACTATTAATGTTTGTTAGTTTTACATTGGTTGTTAACAAGACTATTAGCTCGTTAGTATAAATCGTTAGTAGGACTATAGATATATAATAGGGTTGGATGTAATCCGGTAAGTAAAGATTAAAAATAAAGGTCGGTCGAACTTGGTACCGGTCCTTATCGAACTTGATCAGCCCTCGCCATTGGTGTTGTAATGCAAATTCACTTACCATCTTCTCGTCGATTCATTCTGCGGTTCATCCTTATTACGTCATAAGCGCCACTAAACCTTACATAGTTTCAGTACTGAACACGCGACACTTTTAAGATTGGTGTAAGCTAGAATTTGTAACAGTCCTCATACGTGGTTTTGTAGATTTCATTAGTCCTCAACAAAATGGAGACTTCTAAGCTGTATTGAAGATATATATTTTATTGTGTGTTATTTAATATGTAAAAAGCGCATAACTTTGTGATGTGTGTACTAGAATATTAAAGTTTCACACACATGTGTACTAGAATATTGAAATTGTCCAAAATGTGACCATTACAAGTTATAATTTTCAACAAGGCTATTACTGTTTACGTTTTTTGAATTTAAAAAGTGAGTAATTATGGTAATTTTCTCATAAAATGCTTTCATACAACTTGCAAGGTCGCAACTCCCATTTATCACTCTCTCATGAAACTTAAGTGCGGGAGAGGAACTTCGACGAAGTGCAAAATGTTGTTGAACATTACGTAGATACACAGCATTTAAGTAGTACTTTCCTTATATGAGTTAATTTTGTATTTTAATTTATATTATGAGGTGCCAAATAAGAAACAACCGTTTTCTTAATTAGTGAATTTTATAAAAAAAATATTTTGAAAAAACAAACACTCTAAGCAGTTGACGGAAGTAGGCTGATGATGTATGTATGTACATATGTATGTAAATACTCTAAAGTTAATAATTATAAGATATTTAATGTAAATGCTCGTGTGAACTGCTTTGTGAGTATCTATATAAATAAATGGAGTACGTAATTAGTACTATAAACTGTATTCAGTTTATTTACGTAACTGAACAACGATTGCCATTTCTATTCTTTGGCACATAATGTAATCTTAATAGTCCTGTTGTTATTCCAACCAACACGTAGTCAGTATAAAGCCTAAGAACGTAGGTATATACCAAAGATAAGAACTTATAACTCAGGTCACGTTCAATGCCTATTCAAGGAGGCCTATCTAGATTTGTTCAGGTTACAGAAACTAGAAATTCTACTTTAATAAGATAACGAGCCTTTAAATAGCCGAGTTGCTTAGACAGTTGCTATAGGATAAACTTAATTGCGACAGGGATTATGACACGGCCGGTTTACGAAAGCACATTTGCACGTGACGTCTACTTGTGCAAAAAACCCTTCATAAGTTGGTGGCGTAAACGAAAAATATTTATTGCTGCCAGTGCGTTGACCCCCAAATGTGAGGCAGCAGGGCTGGCGCGGCGCCAGACGCGGCCGTCGACAAATAAATTTTCCGCGCATGCTTTTGTTTAAAACCATTCTCTCGCGTCTACAACAAAAAACACGAAACACGCTGTGGTTGTTTGAAAAATAAACTAAATACCTCAAATATTTTGTGGAAAATACGTTGGTTTGCCATCTATTAAAGTGCATATATTAAGCAGGGAAGTACCTATGTTGAAAATTATATAATAATTTAATTGTTTAAGCAATATGGACAATGTAGGTCCATAAAATTTTCGTAGGATTTATGTAAGCGCTTATAAATTTTGATAATTATAATAGATAAATTTCATATATTGTCTCTTAAGCAACCGTAGCTCATAATTCTATAGCTGTTCATTGCGTTATATGTACAATGTACGATATGAAAACGGTTATCCGTTTAATAATATTAGGGTTATTTGTCATATGAATCCCCGACCACAGCTTGGTGGTGTTGTTGGATTAGTTTTTCTATACAAAATAATCACGGTCTTTTGTGGATATATCCTCGACTTTCATACAATCGTCATGTAATCACTCTGAGACGGTTACGCAATACATTTCTTGGCAATGTTTTGAGGAATATGAAATTTGGCTTTCAATAATAGTACAGAATTAATTGATTTCTTATTTTGTTACAGTTTAAATGCCTGTTAGGTTACGTTTTAATTTTACAACTTAATTTTAGAAGATTACATTGGCTTAAAATTATTACAATTATTATTTAATAAAAGTGACATACATACGAGTCTGCGATCTAGAGAGCCTTAATGTAAGTTTCTTGAATGATTGCCTTATAATCATACATCCCTTATTTCTTTCACCAAGTCATTTATTTAAACGATTATTCACATCTTGAATCCTTTCCCACGATTCAAGCCACCTCCGTCCTAAATATTAATACACGCAATTCAGCGATTTTGATGTGAAAACGAAATCGACATACACATAGGAGAGAAAAGTATCTTACGCACGCGCACACACACAAGTAGGTATCTGTACGTACAGTTACACACACCGCTAAATAGGGAGTTTGATTAAAATTCGTTCAGACGTTACAGATTTTGAGTTAACTTTGAACCCCAAAGGTTGTCATGTATGCGTTTCGGGATAAAAAGATAAGTGAAAGTCGCTCAGATGTTTTAATGCAAACATAATCACAATTATCCGTGGCTTCGTGAAGATAAGACAACCCAAAAATGAAAAAAAAACACGTTCGTATGGACGTTGGACACGTTCGTATAACGTGTTCCTACGGATTTATGATTGCTTAATTATACAAAGTTTCATGTAAAGAAAAGAATCTCTTAGGTAAATAGATACACGCAAGTGATCTATGAGATATAATTCAGGAACAGAGCGTTGAAAGGATTTGCTTATAATACTCGTATTTGGGTCATAGACAACATTTTAACAATGTATCATTTGGGCTATTATTATAGAAAGAAAATAATTAGTCCAAGAATTGGATTACATTACGGCATTAAAGTATATAGCTCGAAACACAAATGCATTGAAATATAAGATAAACATTCACTCAGTATCATTTGCTAAGTAATGTCTGTCTGTGCCCGTCTCGTCTGTTTTGTTCCCGTGTCTATTTTCTCAGCACTTGACTGCACCCAATTCAATTATTCACTCCATGCGCATTGTACGTAGCGAATTATATTTAAAATGTATGATTTGAATAAGGAATAATTATTTTTGCCATTGAAAATGTCTCATTTGAATAAGGAATAATGTTTTTACCGTTTCAAATATAACATCTAAATAAGGAATAATTGTTTAACCATGATTTTATTTAAAAAATGTATCATTTGAATAAGGGATAATGTTTTTGCCATTTAAAATGTAACATTTAAAGAAGGAATAATTGTTTTACCATTGAAAATGTATCATTTGAATAAGGAATAATGTTTTTACTGATATTTACTGATACTTTTTCAAGTTGTAAAATTTTTACTTATGTAAATCGAGCAAGAGTATTACTTACGTAAATATGGATTACGTAATTTCCAATAGTTAACAGTGAGCAAAGTCAGGAGTTAAGAAAATTTGTTGGAAGTTGACCAGTAGGAGCTCAGAATCTGCGATAAAAAATATCCCAATCAAAGTTCCAAGATTGAGTTCCTTAATCTTCAGAGCACTATTATTGAATCCCTGTACCAGTTCCTACATTAATCATTCTCCATGAAAGTTTTAAATGAGTTTGTTCATCAAACTCCATATTAATTTTTGATTGATTATTATAAACTTCGTTCGCTGTAACCTAATTTATCGTATTCGATGTTTCGATTATCCATATTGAGGCGGGGAATAAACATATCCCCCGATCGGAAGCTGGGATATCAGTTCCCAGTATGGATTGTAGAAGTGGCAGTGGGCTGGTCACATCTGTCGCAAAACCGATAGCCGTTGGAGCAGAAATGTTCTGCAGTCCTTAGACTGCAGAACATGTCTGCAGTGGAGAGAGTGGAGAGGGGTCTCCTTCGGGGAGATTCAGTCGCGATATTGCGTATTTTTATCTAGGTATAAGTTGATTAAGGTTGGGCCCTATTTCTATATGTTGTTTAACCAATGAACCAAATAAACAAGACATAACGTTCAGAAAATATCATATCGTAATTTATTCTTTTAACGGTACTCTGTCTCGCTTGGTTCGCCTTTAATGGTTTCGATGAACCGTCGCGTAAAGTTCAAAGATTTATGATTGAAGTTGTCAATAGATATGTCAGTTTATTGCACAATACATACATTTCTCAATAATATTATAGCTTAACAAGTAAATTTTATTTAATAATAATAATAATAATAAACTTTTATTGCCATTTACAACAGGTAACATAAAAATATAGTACAGTAACACGTCATGGGCAACAGGAGGCAACTCAGCCGATGCTAACTCGGGCGGATGCTAATTCTTGTGTGTGTATATTTTTCTACCGTCAATTATGGAGAACGGGTGTTATATGCAAGCTTCATAGTGATAACTGCAAAGATTTACTTATGACAAAAACTGAATGAATTACGCACTCAGCCATTAGTATTAATCTGTTCAAGTTACTAGAGGTCATAAGTTTACAGCACTGCCTCAAAGCGTTTTATGAGCCTTATTCTAGTTACGTGTTAGCGTTCAATCCTTCTTAGAAAATCCTAAAGGGTGGTGGAAACCCTCGATAAACCTTACAGAATGTTCTCTCTTAACCAAAAACGCGATCCAATTGCTTAGTGTGCTACGCACGAAATCACTGTTGGAAATTTGTCAATCGCTGTCAAAGATTCAAATGTCCAATGCCCGATACTGAACTTGACGGATTGTTTACGATTTGTCAACGCGTTGGGACTAGCGGCGTTTCTCGTTCTACCTTCTGTACTTATATACGATATTTATTTGTGATGCGAACTGGACGTGATGGGCTTCATTAGCCTGTCTCATTCCACAAGTGGAACTAATGAACAACAGGCTAATGAAGTATTGATGTTGGTAATCCAGATGATTTGATGTTTTTAATAATGTCGATGATGATACAAGTATGTAGTCTTACAATAATGGTTATTTACATAGGTATATAAAAACACCATCAGGTGCGTAACGCAAACGTCTCCCGTGGTATTTATAAGGGCAATTAAGTAAATAGACATTCTTGCTCACCGTTCGGTGCGTTTCGTGTGTAACAAATAACACGAAGGTTGTTATGGAGGACGAATAATCGAAGAGCTGTTGAAGACAGAGCATATACATATATTGTAATACTTATAAATATATGTATATATATGTGTGTATACATATAGTAAGATACAGAGAGTATACGTAAAGGTGAATCGATATATCGAAAATCATATATAAGATCTAAGAATATAGAATACGGGTAGTCATAATTTTTTTTTAAATATGCAAAACTATATAAAGCGTAGCGAAAATCCTAAGAATCGTCTGGAAATTGACACATCATGAGGACACTTTAATTAATTGCTAAGGTATGAGTTAACGCTTTAGAACCCAGCATGTGAGCAGCGAGACACTTAATTTGAAAGAACCAAGCCATTATTTAAAGTCGTCGGAATAGAAACAGAATGTTTGGATTTGAGAGTAATGTCAGGTACGGCGGATTAACTGCCGCCATCCTTTCGCTTGTCTCCCGCCGGGTGCGGGCCGATTTTTCTAAATTTCTTTACGTTCTCCGCAGCTCTGCAGATGATTTGCTGATTATTTTGTACTACCCAACATGTGTAGGTATAGATTGTATGCTTATGTTTTCTTAGTACCGACAATAGATTGTTATAAAGATGGTCACGATATTTAAAAATTACAAAAATATATGTGAAAAGCATTATTGTTAAAGTACATCACGTTACCGAATTGAAAACTGACAGGGTTCCCTGACATATTTCAATATTAGTTATAATTTTTAATAAAACCCTGAGCTGATAGATTGGCAGATAAAAATCTAAGAAGCTATAGAATCAAAAAGCTATGGAAGCCTAAATAATTCATTGTATACACATCTGAAACAGCACAAAAGATCAAATCACTAAGTTGGCACAAGTACGCAAACTTCAGTAATTTGAAAATTCGAGTATCCCTCGATAAACTGATTTATTTGAGACCGTTTTCTTTAGGGAGTCATTCCAATTAGAAATCGACTTCAGGCGAAAATAAATTTTCGTGCCATCTTTTTACACTGCCTAAATTGTTTGATTGAAAAATTACAAAAGCCACTTTGTTAATAGATATTAGAATTTCAAATGATATCTTGCATTTATTAACTATCATTATTATCAATAACTGTATTAATTTAATCTAATATTTTAACTTTACAGTAACTTTAATACCTCCTATGTGAATAGTTGTACAGAAACCACTCGTACTAGGATTATGTCAGTGTTGATACACATGATTATAAATGTACCGGCTTAACTCACGTGAGTTTTTTGGGATGGCCCGACTAATTTCGGACCTGCACGAGGTCGTTCCTCATGACCTCTCGGCGCTTGCAGCGAGGTCGCGCCGGAGACTGACCATCAGTACATTTATAATTATCAAGCCGGTACATTTATAATCATTATGTCAGTGGCTCCTTTCTACAAAAATTTATTTCCTTCATCTAAACATATAATGTTACAGAAGTCTTTTGAAGGTAAAATATCACTTACCATTAACTTTTCTAAAGACAAACCTGGCCGGGATTCAATAAAAGTAGTAAGTGTCACAAAGACCATACATGAATTAGATACTAAGATATTGTTGTGTCACGCTGTTCCTGTAAGTAGGTCAGCCGAAGCCTGTAAGACAAGCATGCGTCGCGGTTCCAAAATGCAAGCAACTTTAAATCGGTTAAGCTATATCAGCCACTGAGCACTTATAATATGTACGGAGTATTGCATCCAGTCGTTCTCGAGGAGATGTGCAATGAAAAACCAGTGTGACAAGGTTTTTATCAAGGTCGAGAACAATTGTTCTACTTCTCACAATAGGTGCCGTATCGCTATGACCGCATCCGGCCATTTACTGCTTCCGGTTGTAAAAGCTATGCTACTGAACATGTCCCAGCTTCATAGCTCTACAAAGGTCTAAGAAATTGTAGAGCACCAGAATTATAGAGTATCAGAATAAAATATGTATATCAACTTCAAAATGAGGGTAGTGATTGGATTCTTTTTACAATGCAAATTTCAAGTCCTTTATAAGGAGGGTGCTAAATGAACAGATGCCAACCCTAATGTAGGAATAATTCTTTCCGAGACTTATGTTCTCATGATTAGAGGACCGGTTACCGGATATCGCGCGCTACTCAACGTGGAGTATTAACGTGAATTTGGATTTATTTTACGTTTATGTTAAATATATTGTAGAATAACTTAATTTATTAGGTCAAAGTATTTGTTCGTTTATGGATTAATCTGTAATATTTTTGTATTTATATTATTAGTTTTTCTATGGGCTATTTATCGGAACAGTGGAACTACATATGTAGGGTTGACCATACGTTTTAAAATGTGTTAACAGTTAATTATCTTAATTAGTTGTTAATAATTCGACATTAATGATATTCACACTACCCATCTGCAATTGAATAGAACAAATGACATTAAATTTGTTATGTACTACTATATACATAATATAATAGATATAAAGTAGTCTTGTACCAATAGCTGCAGACCACAGAATCAAGAGACAAAGGCAAAAGGTTAAGAAAAAAAAACATATGGATCTATATATCGTCTTTTTCCTCTGAGGACGAATAAAATATACGATTGAGAGGGTATCTAACAAGTTGGTGTTTTATCTGTGGGAGTGTAATTGGTACGTTGCTATTTTACGTGTGTGCGTATGTTTTGCATTGTTGTGTGGGTGTTGTGTTTATAAATGTTTGTATAAATAATTCACTGTATGATAATGTGTGCGTGGCTTTTGTTTTGTTGTGTGAGTTTTTAAATAAATGTTTCTATAAATAACATAGAGTGATGCATTTCATTCATAGAGATATTTGCCATTGGGTGTTCTTTGCATATCCTGTGAAGAATTTGGCGTGGTGGTATCACAATAATAAATATTCCGATATGTATAATGTAGATATAAGTGCATTTGTTAATAATTATTTTCTATCTTATTCAGGTCTGGTCACAGACCCGTTATAGGTCTAAAGGAGTAGTAAACATATTATTCGTAAAATTAAATATTTATCAAATCATCAAAATAACACTATTTAGCATTATGTAGATGAATGTATTATTTTAGCATTATGTATATGTATGTATAGAATATGTTATGAAATTGTTAAACATTGTCGTAAAATTCTAATTAATATTCTGCGGCTTAAAGGCTTTATGGCTCGATTTAATTTAAAGTAACCGTGGCGGTACTAAAATAACGGTACCTATTCATACATTCGTGTCTTAGGCACTGTCTATGCCGCTGCCAAATTTTCCAAACTAATGACGCAATGTCTTCTAAATTAATTCCAAACTATTAGCACGTCGTTATGATTATTCCTATATAATTGAATGCTTGGTTAGTCAAGTAGTTGCATGAGCTACTGCCGATCGGGAGGTCGTGGGTTCAAATCTCGGATTGGGTATTATTGGATTTTTCTAATTTAGAATTTCTAGTTGTGACTCGGAGTCTGGATCTGTGTTCGGTGTATGGTGATAGGCTCGCGACCTATTCAATGGGACTGAAACTTGACTGGTAAAATGTGGGAGTGTGCCACACTAACCTGCCTACCCCTTCGGGAATTACAGGCGTTGTGTAACGTTTTTCCAATTATAAGAATGCGTAACATCAAAAAGTACAATAACTATTTTTAATGCCATCTACTCGTAAAGCATACATTTTAATCATTTTCTTGGAAGAATTCTTATTTACGGCAAAATAACACGAAATTTGCTATAAATAAATAATAAAAACACGTATAAATACGCAGCTATTTTATGCAGTGCATAATTTGTATCTGTTTTTCTTAGTACAGTCTAACATGTTTGAATGGAGTTACGATTTCTGATAATAATTAGGCCGACTGTACATGAGTTACTACTCGTATTTACGCAACTTGCCTAGATCATTTTAGGACTAGATACTGTACAGACATTCGTACCTATCACAGAACCATTTACTCCCGGTGGGAGTTAAATTTACAATCGCGCGGGTCAGTACTCAGGGTTGTTAACCACTGACCTAAAGGGTCAGTCACTACTTAGACAGTCATAACTTATTATTTGATGGATTTAATTAAACTTGTTGACTGTCCTTTGTCAGAAAATTGATAGCCACTATTACGGACGGCTAAGCCAATTATTTGTTTTTTAAAAGAATGTTAGATACATTGTAACTAAACTAAACTCAAGCAAAACATGACTTTCATTAAGTGTATGTATATACCTTATGATGAATAAAATAATTTGAATTTGAATTTGAATAATGTTTCCAATCCATTATAAATTCATATCTTCTCCGAAAAACAAATTTTGTTTTAAACGAATAATCGATCAAGTCAGCTGCGACGAGGCAATCATGTGTGATATTGAAAAAAATACTCGTTGTCATCAATTTATCTGATGTAAATTGATAACACCGAGAGGTGTTTTTATGATTATTTATTAATTAATATTATATACAACATAATATTATCCAATATAATTATTTAGTAATACGAGTATGTGTATTATAATCGCTATGAACAATGGTTTTTGCGTACTAAACATGAAAATAATAAGGTTTCAAATATTTACCTTTAAACGTTCTACATATTGCCACAAATTTGTATGGACAAATTGTCTCTTTAGTATGGTTCTAACCCTTCTCACTCTGAGAGGAGACCCGTGTGGAACAGTGGAACGATAAAAGGTTCGATGATGATGTAAATACCTATGTATATGTATGTATATAATGTATATAATATGTTACCTGTATGCTACTGTCAAAGCTTTTATGTGTTAAGTGTCTTATATTTTTCCATTAAAATAAAATATTGTGCTTTTATAGCGATTAACAAATTCATGGCACGGAAACATCATAGAGTTCTTGCAAACCCCTGTGCTACTTCTATGTTAAAATATCACATTAGATATTTATTTGTTTTTGGGAAACAAACAAAACTTATAAACGTCATACGATGCAAACAACATTATTATTATGTTTATGAGTTTGGAACGGTTCAGCAAACAGTAGAGATAAGCAAATTTTCTACGGAAAAGAGAGTTATAAGTGATAGTCTATTATAAATACAGATGTTAAATATGTTATATTATATTCTAAAATATAACCATTCAAAAGTATTTCTACAAGAAATCGAAATGACACGATAGCAACAATGTTAAGGATAAAAATTTTTGGAGGAATAAAAACTGAAGACGTGGTCGCTCTATTCACGTTTACGACGCAAAGACTTACCCAATTATAGGGAACAATCTAACTCTTTTCGAAAAGCTCTCCCTCGAGAGTCTTGTGACTATTACGCGGGTAGCAGAAGTATGTTACGAGTAAGCTAAAAGGCTTTACCTATCTCGTCTTTGAACTTACAATTCTATTTATGAATTACTTTAGTAAGCTTTTTTTTTAACGTAGCATTTCGCCACGATTGTTCGACCCATCGAAATACATTGTTCACTATTCGACCGAATCAGAGATTTCATGTAATATAAAAAGAATTTGAGGATACGTATGATAGATACGTT
>DWDT01003291.1:0-12498 GCA_018245595.1 Microceris scylla | reverse complement strand
GCTTCAAAATTAGTGTCCTTTTTTGTATCAAGTAAACGCCACCTTAATGTTCTTTAGTCTCAGAATTTGTTTATCATTTAGTCTGAGAGCGTTGATTAAAGTTTTTGTAGCGAGTTTAAACAGAAAAGTCGCAACAGGATTGCAACAGGTTCCCGCGGTTTCACTGTGATCACAGCACATTCCTAGGGGTAAACGAATTGTTTTGATATAAGCCCATTGTAAGGAGTTCTTTCAGTTAGTTTCACAAATTATAAATATTCGCATTGAATACCATAGATTACTAAAATGGGTAAACAAAATAATATGATATTTACAACTCACGTGTGGACTTTTCGAGGTATGTATAATCGTGTAGGAGTTAAGTATTATCATTTTGTTAATAATCTTCTCAACTTCATACGAAGTTGAATCACATATCAAATCTTAGTCATTCGTATTAAAGTCGGTTCAGCTTTGTACTTTGGAAAAATATAGGACTTAGTGGATAGTAAATCCTCGCCTTTTGAGGTACATACACTTAAGTAAGCACGCGTCCAATATCGGAGAATAAGCATTTTCTAATTTATGATTATTACTAGGATTGTGGTAAAGGAATGTCCTTAGGGAGACCGATTAACATAAACTTCATGAAAAGGATCATCATGCAAAATTTCCCCGTTCTTAGTTGTTAGATGTAAAACTTAGTTTGCTTGGGGTATGCATTTATCGCAAAAATAGTTCATGCACTTTGAATTTAAATTTAAAAATTCAATTAAGAAGTAACAACTTTGCCACATTCGAATTTTAAAATCAACGGCTTTCTATATTCAAAACTATTATCCGCAATAAGAGAAGTGCAGCGAAACGATCTCCTATTCAATTAAACTTTCAGCTCTTGAAACATTTCAATTATATTCAAAAGTCTGGCATTTGAATTCTATAATTGAAATTTTTATTTGACTACTATATACTCGTATAGATATAGGTATAACGTATTCAGGAGGAATCTGCATTTATACTATTCCCCACAGCCGACTTAACACAGGATTCCCATCGGCTTACTGCCGGGAAGATGACCGGATCCTTATAATCCTCTCCGTCGTAACAAGTTTGTGATTTGTTCAGTGTAAATCGATTGGGGCCAGACCCTTATAACTTCTACGCTAAATAAGGTTACACATAATATTTATTAGTAGCATTTTCCTTGTGATATTTCACTTCATTTACAAATATTTAGGGAGTTAATAACTAGAGGCTACAAGGCATTTCCGACATACTGTTCGGCACTTAAATTGTTTTTTTGTGAAGCCAAGTAATGAAAACCAGTTATTCATCGTACGATACTCTCTCTCTCGACTCTTTATCGTCCTACTTATGGAACACTGATCTCTTGTCAGAATGAGAGGATAAAGGCCATAGAAAGAGCCATATGTTTTGTTCGAATACTTAAAAAAATCATTTCAAACTTTGTGTTATTTTGAACAATTACAATTACCCAGTGTCTCGTCTTTGGGTCAAGACATTTTATATTAAATTTCAATTGTTTGAGGTTAATGCACTGTTTCAATTATTTTGACATGAACGTGTAACAGACAGACTTACTAACATACTATGAAACTAACACCTACAATCAATAACGAGTTATCTTTCTATCGTTATGTTTAATAATAGTACTGAACCATTTTTGCCTCTACTTTTGCAGAGTAACAACTTTTTCATGAATTCTTTCTAAGAGGTTAGCAAGCGTCTATTGTCAGCCCGCGAGCTCAAAACCTTAGTCCTCTTTGTACGACCCTATTATATACTCTAAGATTACTTCAATCAGGTTTCCATTTTCACAACAGAAAAAAAAAGATTATACACGCTTCAGAGGGCAGAAATTATCTGAAGTAAAGGTAAGAAACTTAAGAATTCTATTTTTATGGATTCTTGTGTCACTACAGATGTAGGTCACATACTACTTGGTGTTTGGTTTCTACGCAACAAAGCCATACTAATATCTACGAAGAAAGACAAAAAAATGTGCTATCTAATAAAAAATTTTTTGCTGGTAAAGAGCGTTTTTTACTTTTCTCACCTCCTTTGTAGACAAGCTAATATTTTTTTAATAAATATTACCAACTAAAATACCCCCAGATCTCTTTAAATCTTTTTTCAGGGATTTATCGAGCTTTATGATTATATTTTAGTTAACTATTAGAGTTTTAACCAATTGTTCATGTACATTGGAGATTGAGACGAAATAAACAATTCTCAAATTTCATATCGTTCATAACATGTTAAAAAAAAATTTAAAACAATGGTTAAACCAAGTATGACATTGTCTCTAATTAACACAATTACAATTTAACAATTTGCAAAAACTTTATTAGCAAACGTAAATATATCAGACAGGTGTCATTTTGACTTGTGCCTCCTACATGAAACTGCGCAAGTAATCCTATGTAAATCCAAGGCCGAATCGTCGATTCTTCCATTCTAAAAATAAAAGTCGAACATTCAGTGAAAATCAATTCGGTATTAAATTTAAACCATACTTGCGGAACCATATATTTCATACATATTTTCGAAATTCAAAAAAGTGCTACATTAATTGCTTACTAAATAAATACTTTATAATTATTATAAGTTGAGTCGTGAATTTAGCAAGCAGGTGCAGTAACCATGAATTATTCTGTAGATATAACTATCAGGAAATATTGCTTAATTCGCACAATCTGCGCAGGCGCCGCTCTAGCCTGTCTCTCCCACGCGCGTGCTTTACGACTCCCGCCCACGGGACCTGCCGCGCATAGCACTTTCGATCCTTCACTAGTAATTCTATCAATTCAAATTTTAAGTCCTGTAACAGCTTATGGTAAATATTAATATCTATTACTTTGACGCTGTGTCATTATTTTATCATTTCTATAATGAGAATTATTTTGTGAATTCACTGTATAGCAACACTGGGATGATTTCAAAAACGTGTTTAAAAATAACAAATCCCTTACATTTTGAAAATGTACGCCCAATAAGATGTGTATTATAAATTTTAAATGTAAGTAACTACGTACTGTACCTATTGAAAACGTTCGTGTATATTATACGCTCATTTGCGACTAGAGTGTAATATGTCAAAAACACTATCTTTTAGAAAACAGTTCAGAATATTTGAAACCATAATTATTCCGTGACTACGATACGAAACGAATGATATGTTAAATCGAATATGCGATTCATATCAAAATTAAACATAACTTAACAAAACATGATCGTAGACGAATTCCTAGGAGTTGTTTTATCTGCGTACATAATTCGCAGGCGCCACCGCTTCCCACGCGACTGTCCTACTTCTCGCTACACTAGTTACAAGGCAATTAATATAGTCGTGTTGTAAAAACGGGAGCCGTTTGCAAATGGGGCGTAGTACTTTGTGTTTCCGCTTTGTCAACTGTTCATTTAGACTAAGTACGAGTACAATATACTAAATGCTGTACTCGTGTGTACGTATCTCGCTTTGTTTAATTACACGTGTATAAGCGCACGGTTTATTACTCATAGTGCACGGACTTATTGCAATTTGAAACGTAGGTCCAGTTACCATTTGGAGAACGTTATAGAGATGTCTTCATCGTGATGCTCTGGTATCACCGTTAGGTATTATCATGAACTCTTTTATCGTTCCATTCTTGGACATGGATCTCCTCTAACAATGAGAAAGGTTAAGGCCCGTCAGTCCAAGTAGAGTATGGGGGAGTTCACACATATTAGACGACGTTATTGAAAACTCTAAGGGGCGACGTTTCCTCTCGATGCTCTAGGTGTATATAAGATGCGAAAAGTTAAAAATGTAAAAAAATAATTTACGCCGTTTTAATTCTTATCTAATTAGTAATTTGTAGTAGTGACTCGGAGTCTAGATTAGTTCCCGGTGTCCACACACACTATCCATACTAGTGCGCGGTGTATGGCAATATGTTCACCACCTATTCCATGGGACGTAAACTTAACTGGCGAAAGGTGGGAGAGCACTTACTATCCTCCTCTGCCTATAGCTCCGGGGATTATACGCGTAATGTTGCGTTTTTTACGTTATCACCGAAATATCCGGTAACATTCGACAATATAAGTCTCGTAACAATGACGTCATAAGACCGTATAAATATAAAACGTGTCACTTATGAAGCAGAGCACGATAATCGATCATGAGGTCGAACGGGCGGGCGCGCCGGGCCGGGTTGCGCGGTCAACGCACGAATATTTTATAGTATCAAAGGTTTATGATATAATAATCATTATACGGCCACTTATGACGTCACAGCACGTATCAAATGTATTTTTGATAATCGCGTACTCAATACAATACATAGGCCTCTCCAATGGCACGTCACCGAGCACGATCTTCTGTTCTATGCATCCATCCACTGCCAGCCCCTTTGCGTATATCGTCACTCCACCTAGCTGGAGGGCGTCCTACACTACGTTTGCCAAGTCCTATGTTCAGCATTGGAAGGGAATAGACTGATGATGATGATGATGATGATGATACAATACAATTATTCTTTATTGTACACCAAACAAATAAACACGACGGAGATGTATTTTTCTCTCGATGTATTTTTCATGAAAAAACCTCTGTAATGAGATCGGGACGCATAATAACTTGTAACGATAGAAATAATAATATACATCGATCGTTTCAAGCACGGGTCAAAGGACACGTGTCGGTTATACATAGCTTCGCATTGCTGTTAAACGATACTGTATGGTGCATTATAAATTACCAATATACAATAATATTTTTAATATATATACAAAATGAGTGTCCCTTTGGTCGAGTGGTTGCAAGCGCAACTGCCGATCGGAAGGGTCTGGGTTCAAATCCCGGGTCGGGTGCTACTGGATTTTTCTAATTTAGAATTTCTAGTAGTGACTCGGAGTCTGGATCTGTACCCGGTGTGGGGCAATAAACTCACCACCTTTACCACGGGACGTAATCGTAACTGGTGAAACGTGGGATTGTACAACACCCCTTTGTCTGCCCTTTGCGGGATTATTGGCGTGGTGTTAATTTTTTATTTACAAAATAAACTACCAAAATATCATAATTATATTGGAAATAAAATATAAATTTAAAAAATAAAATGTCACCAGTTCACTACGCCTATCGAATCGAGGTAACCGGGTTGACTAATTAGTCGAGATAATAAAGGTTGCTTTATCGTTATACAAAACATACCGACGAATAATTCGCGAAACATTATATTTAAGTATTTTACTATTAAATATCTCTTAAGTAGTACAAATGACCAGTCTCCACCGCGACCTCACTGCATTCGGCGGGAGCTGATGATGACGGACCTCGTACAGGTCCGAAACCAGTCGGACGTCTCGAAAAACGTGAGTTAAGCCGGTACGTACATGAACAACATGTGTGTTATAACGGCTATATATGTAGCTTTGTCGAGATCTCATTTATCAGTGGTGTATGTTCACAGATCATTAGGTCGGGCGAATCGGACGCGACGATTACTCGGCATTAATGTAACGCGATAAGAAAAAAATAAACTCTTCGTGTCATATGACGTGTGCGATTAGACGTATAAAAATACGAGATATCGGACTTTTAATACACAAGTGTGAACTACAACCTAATCTAGTACAGTCACTTGGGTATGTAATAATGAAAAAAAATACACGTACATATCTTCACCCCAGGTCCTTTACGGGATAGGCACAGAGCACAAAATGCCAAATACCTTTGTCCTGACCTGATGACCTGTCGTGTTTCTGATACATTTATCCACTGATGATCTGTCGTGTTTCTGATACATTTATCCGTTTCTGATACATTTATCCATGTCTAACGGAAAAGATCCGATAATAGAAATCCTTATTGAAAAATAATTTAATTTTAAAATATACTATAATATACATCCTTCTAATGAATAAAAACGATGGTTATATAAACTGCCGTGAACGCAATATTAATATATGTATATAAAGCCTATGAGGAAACACGTCAAGGCCGCCTATTCTGAATCTGCCATGTCAATTATGCACTTCGCGTTAGACCGGAGCGAGCGAGTAGACGCCGGGGACCCGATGTGGCATGAATAACTATAGTTATTCTCAATGTTATACCTCACATTGCTAAGGTTATTAAAGTTGTTAAATAATTGACAGGTTGTAATAATTATAAATTATCTGTATTATAATCACTTGGGTGATGAAAGAGGACCCTAGAGGCACTTGATTAATTTATTTTATATTGTTACCCTTTGTAGTAAGAAACGGCTGACTTAATGCCAATTGGCATTTTCTACCAGTCAACCCCTTGTGATGATGAAAAGTTGTGGTAGGCATTTAATTACCTTAACTTCAAAATAAAAAAATTAATATAGGTACTTATACATACATTACATTCCAACTTCATACACTTTTAAATAATAACTGTATTATTCACAAGTTCAATGCGAAATCTATTGAATCTAATTATTTTTCTACACTGTTATTTTCCACTGTTGGAATACGCGTCTCCTCTCATAACGAGAGGGTTAAAGCCATGGTCAGCCACGCTAGCCAAGTGCGGGTTGGAAGCCTTCACACACCTTAAAACCTGTTGAGCCCATTGTTTAATAATATGATAGTCCAAAGCCGTAACCGGTGCCACATTATTCTCTGGTGATGTACATGTCCATAGGCGACGGTGACCGCTTACCATCAGGTGACCCGACCGCCTGTTTGCTTGGACTCAATTTTAAAGAAAAAATTTGAAAGATCCTATATTTTTGTTTGTTTGTTATAAAAACTTCCAGTTGAACATTTAAGGGCTTCGAGTTATACAAGATCCGAAACGAACCTTCCGAAGAAAATTAATTGAAAATTCTTGAAACATAATATGATACACGAACGCCGTAATTCTTTTTAGGCAATTATTTTGTTAACTTTTGGGCTTTCAACGATAAGTTTATAGTAAAGTTGGATTACGTGAGAAATCGGTATGCTAATATATTTTTCGCTACAGTTTTATAATTAATATTTATCACGCTTTACTTACAAAGCGAACTTTGAATAAGTGTACGCTTTCTTTGATATAAATAATTGTTACTTTCATTTTATTAATTTTTATTTCCATCTTACCAAAAGTTTAGGTACAAGGTACAAAAGCTATAATGTACCTATAGAATGGAAAAAAGCACTTTTTTGCTGGTTCTTTCTTTATTTATTTTTAGTCATTCACGGCGACCTTAGCTCCAAGTAAATCCTCCAGGGAAGCAAAGTTTCTCTGACTTAACGGATTGGAGAATTTGATCTCTGGTAAAATCTCAATGATATTTGGAATGGGTCCCAAATAAGTACTAAAGTCTAATCTTTCTACTTCTAAGCCAGCTTACTAGGTCTAAAAAAATATTATTACTGCGCACATTTATTTACTATACTAATGTAAATTGTCATATAAAGCCAAATATAGGTATGCGAATGAAGTCTGCCAACTTGCCACTTGGCCAGCGTGGCATACTGTGGCCTTAACCCTCCCATTCTGAGAGAAGACCTATGTTCCAATAGTGGAATCATATAAGGCCCAAGAAAACAGTACAACAGTCAGTGCAGCGTTCAACGCGATACATTTCCGTGAACAGTCCACTTTCCAATATTACTACGAAATTAGATTTCGCGTATCCTCGAAAACTCGTTGTGATTCAATGGAACAACTGCGAAGCTTTGTAGATTGTTGAGATACAATTTATTATATATTATATAACATAAGCTTACTCTTTTATATATACATGTAATACGCAAATATGTAGGCTTCTTTATTTACAAAAAACACTACATCAAAACTCCAAGATATTAACGATTAAAAACACGAAACTTACAGATTTTAATAATATAAGACTTACGTGAAATAAAATTTGTAGTTAAATAATTAATATTTGTACTGAAAAGCTTTCCTTCCAATTATTCCAGTATCCCGAGTTAATATTCGGTGGAATAACCGTCTGACATGATGTTGATAAAATCATGTCAGACGGTTATTCCACCGGTTCATAACACTGGATAATTATCATTGAATCCATATATTATTATCCGTATTTATTAATATTCCGCCAATATGCATCATTGTTAATCAATTTCGGAGACAATCATGCAATTTGAAGTTCGTGAAAAATAATTTACAATGATATAATAATACCATTTTAATATTCTACAATTGTTTGTTTCGTACTTTATGATGAAATGAAAGATTGAATATGGATTTCAAGTTTTGTTTTATTTTTTATATGCATTTATGTTTTACGTTCGATATCGAATCAACGCCATCGTCATCGAGATCGTTTCTAGCCAACAGTCGGCAGTACCTCGGGGGGTAAAAAACCAACTCCTACTTTCAGGTAGAATTCAATATTTCTATTACATAAAATGATATATTTGCACAAATACAGGTATTTCAGAAGCTGTAGACATTCCGATCATATCATACTAAACTTTTAACGTGTTCAGTTTAAAATTATCTTATATCTAATTTCATTTAATACTGTTTAAACATTATTATTGTATAGAATAGAACGGAATCACTCGTATGTTTCTTTTTCTTTGACCCTTTTATCCTTCCACTGTTCACGGATCTCCTCTCAGAAAGTGAGGATATGTAATTATACAATTATGTGTGCAATTAATTACTTTAGCAATTGTTTCAATCTGTAAAAATACGACGAATTGTTATCGTTCATATATACACTCATATTAAAATAAAAATATATTTTAATACATTAGAGTCTAAGTTAAAAAAAATGCAGCACTAAAAATATATACTCGTTTATATAGGTCTAGTTTGTAGACCCGTTTATAACAGATTTAGTTTAGTCGTTGTCAGTAAACAAACAGGACCGATCAATATAAAGTTCGAGTCAGTCGCACGCGTGTAGGCGGCCTTAGATTAGAAGTCATCTTTTATTTAACCCCAACTCGGGGACTATCCACTTTGCTATCTTATCGTATTAGGGCGGGCGCCCTTGTTTATTTGCCAGTTCCTTGACTTAATTTGGACTTAATCGCAGTTATATTGAGAGTTTACGCTCGGTTGTTAATGAAATCTTATTTCTGGGGTTTCCTTTCAACTTTCCTTCTTATTTTTACAGCCAAAATGTATTTCTTTCGCTAAACAATACTTAGATAAATTAAAAAAAATTTCGATCAATACATGAGTATTTATTTAATTCATATACAAGTAAATACTAATTGGTAAATTAAACATGATCGTGATACACACACACAAGTAGCAGGTGGTTTTTTTTTTACCACAGTATATAAGATAAGCTGGGCATTAAGCTCACATAAAGCAATGAAACAGCACTTTTTAATTAATTATTCGTATGAACACAAGCGCGGGAACGTTATGACAAATTTACATTGGTAAGTACGTACATATGTACATATGTATCTATAGGGGTGGAACAAACTCGATATAATTATTAGCAACATTAACCTTAGTAGGACACACGGGAGGATAGGGATGGGGATGGGTTTATCCATTTTAGGTAAATATATATATAACAGTCATCCCGATGCCGATGTCACGGGACCAGGGAGCGACCATTACGCTCCAACTCACGAGTGTTGTCCGTGGGAAAGATAAAATTTTATTGACGGTCTATGTTGAAATTTTAAATAGACCGATGCTTTTGTGGATTATAATTTTCATTTCCAGTTGTAATGTAGAATTATGGCGAGCGAGTAATCAAAAGTATTGCGCTGACTGGAACCAAATTATATATTTTATCCATAACCCTGAAGAGGTGATATGAAGTATTAAATTTTATATTTTTAGTAAGTGTAGAACTTTTTGTGCGTTAGTTATAGTTTCTATTTGGACAGCTTGTTTAGTGTGATATATAAGTTTATGGACAACATTTAGAATAGTTAAAAACGAAGTAACCAGAGTGGACCACATCAGCCCAGACCAGACCAAAATGACCAGAGTCAGTTTCCCTCTTTCTTTGAAAATTTTTTTGTAGGCGTACCATATTCAACATTTATTACATCTTGTGAGATAAATTGATTTTTCTGATATTACTTTCCAAGTAAACACAATAAGACATGAAAAATTGTTCAACAAGAAGGAAATTTCCGTGTAAAAACGAACTTCAATCAGACAAATATCTTGTTTTGTTCGTGGCCATTTCAAAAGTACGATAGGTATTTCCACTTATCAACCATCATATTACCTTTTTACTTATTTACTTGAAAAACATAAGCCAAGTATCATTTAGAGTTATAGATATTACAAAATAAATTGTTATTTAATAATAATTAATTCATAAGGTTCGTAATAAATTCGTCTGTGCAATTTGACTTACAATTAGACATACAGCGATTCGATTCATTTCTAGCAAAAGAAATAAGACGTAAGACAGCTGTGCACATACAATAACATTCTATATATGTACATAAAAGAAATATATCAGTTTCGAGATACATTTTCATAAATTATAAATGTATACGTTATGACTTGTATATTAGATTAATTTGAACATGTTTATATTCAAAGATAAGGCAAACAGGCAGGCGGCCCACCTGATGAAGGTGGTCCCCGTCGCCTATAGACAATTGTAACATCAAGGGTTACCAATGATATATCCATATATGATATATAAACACATCCTACGTAGGTATACATCACGCTTTCGCATGAGCTTACACTAATAAACTCGAAGGGTTCTAGATGGATAAGGGGGATTACCTTGATCCTCCTACGCAGCTAATATTATATAGTTTACAAAATAGTTGGTACACTTCTGTCTGTATTAAATTCAGAATAGCTTTCGAGTATTGACGAATTAATATTTGATGGTACACCGTTCTAAAATACATACAACAATAATTGAGTTATTAATTTTAAATACTATGCGTGTCAGGGAGGAGAAAGAATACTTATAAGGGAATAGGAATACTTATAAGGAATAATACTAATAAGGGTTGATTATCTCAGCGCTGGCAGGTCTTGGTATAGCGTGGCCTGCCTATATCAAATAATGTGGTTATATGTCAACAATATATGTAAATAATAAAACGAACGAACGGCCAGCGTGGCAGACTATGGTCTTAACCCTCTCAATATGAGAGGAGACCCACATACCAACAGTGAAACGATAAATGGGTCGATTATTATGTTATTATAATAATAAAACCATTTTAAACGATCTACTGTGTGGTTATACATATAATTTTGCATCCTCCACCAATGGACATACTCGACAATGGATCACAGCGTTAGCACGAGACAAGTTAACAACACGAAACGTACGGCGAAAGGTACGGACAAAAAACCGAGGGTGAAAATAGGTAAAGACCCCCTTAATGCCACTGAAGGGATGCTATTAACGTCACAAAAAGTATTAGAGTTGTAACGGGGTTGGGTAACATTTTTACCGTACAAATAGGACAAATTGCAATGAAATATACGCACGTACAACAATTATATATCACTTTTTATAACTGTTAATAAAAAAAACGTCGGAAAAACCTACCTACCCTACATTACTTCTCCATTATGTTCTCTAGATTTTTGTGCAGCCTTCCATGCCGCTTTTGACCATAGTGGCAAACGACCTTAAGAAATAGTGGTACAAAAATGTTGATAATGATGAGACAATATATACTAGCATAATATTTTCAAAGTGCATTTGTTCAATTTTAAGAAATATAATGTACATTATATGTGCTGTTATGTGTATTATATTATTATAATTATTATATTGTTTTATTAAATGTACAATATATATCTACATTTGCATATATTTGCACGTATATTTATGGTTAAGTTATAGACTTTAATTACTTTCTTTTCTAGTAGACGCTACATTTGACCTCTCAATAGTAACTTTCCATTCCTGGCGCTGCTGGTAGACATATCTTTAAAGGATAAACAGTGCCACTGTACACAGTTTCTTGAGTATTTTTTTGTGTCCATTGTTTTTCCCGGTATACATAATTGTCAAATAAATAATAATAATAATAATAATAATATGTATATTAAGAATACAAATAAACATTGAGGCGCTCAAAGGAAACGCTCAAATGAATTCAGCCCATATGGGATTTACAAAACCCATTCCCATCGATGCCTTCGTGAGAGTGCACTTAACACCTACCCTCAATCGCGCCCTTAAATTCTCACATCCCCATTCAAAGTTGTATTGCAGCTTAGCAATACTCTTTCCGAGCGTTTTAGCGTTTGTGCCGTTCCGGAAAAATTGTGCTAAATTACTTATAATAGACTACATTGATGATAACGTTAGAAAAAAAATTAATTATATTGCTTTTAATTATAAATTAAGCACGTCAGGTCTATGAGGATAGAGATATTTGACACTATGTGCTTTCAGCTACCGGGAAAGGGACTTGACGCGATGGTATAAAAATAATAATGTTCATTATCAATGATCACAATTTATACGACTTCAACCAGTAAATATAAATAATGTCAATGTTACTAAATCTATCAATGAACATTCAGATTACTCTGTACGTCTG
>DWDT01003290.1:0-12500 GCA_018245595.1 Microceris scylla | reverse complement strand
CGCTCTCCCCTCTTAATATGCGAGCAGCCCAGCAATCAAACAGTGGAATTGTAAAGGGTTGGAAAAAAAAAAAAGTTCGAATTTTTTTTTCCCACCCTTTCATCGTTCAATTTCTGGACGCGTGTCTACTCTTAGAATGAGAACGTTAAGGCATAGATATGGCATAGTCTAATACGGTTTTCTTTCGATTTCCTTACGACATAAAAATGTATGTGATGAGCACGTGGGTTTTAAGTGAATGCGTGTCAAAGCTCTGCATAGTTGGAGTTCAGATGACCGTGTAAGTTTTATTGTTATTGCATAACTAAGCAGCGAAATATAATTATTGTTATTGCATAACTAAGCAGCGAAATATAATTATCTTAATGTAGTAAGACTTGTTATTAAAAAGAAAAGAAGGGAATGGGTGGGGGGAGTTAGTGAAAAATTGATACTCACATACATGGCTGCAACGTGCATTCGATACTGCACATTGGTTTAAAAGGTATGATAGACGAATGTCATTCAGACAAAAGACAATTTAATCATTGACTATAGAAGAGTAACTACTGCTGAGTTCATCGAATTTTGAATGTTTTTGTAGGGAATTGAAGTATGTCTGCATTGGTTATTTAGAATAGTTATATAACAAACTCGTTTGCCATCTCTACAATCCAGAATCTTCAAATTTATGTAAGAAAAGCAATAGATAATCTGCCAATGGATATTAAATCACAGATATTGGTCATAGCGTTGGTAAAATCCAAGAATGCAATAAATTTCCAATCCCGATGGATGCGGTTGGATCTCGGTGCAGGTATAACTAAGGCCGTCTCTTTCACACCAAGGAATTTTCCAATGGAATTACAGTATGAAAGTATTTAGATCCGTTTATCACACAAACTAGCCTGAAAGTTACCGCACTACTGAAACCTACCTCTTAGCTAGATTAAAGTATGCTTAAAGAACTTATTTTCTGGATATACTTTTCAACGTGTTATAATATATTGGGTGTTGAAATATTCCTCCTACCGACAGTTAAAGAAGACTTGCTAAAGTCAAGGTTATTTTGTATCTGTTTAGCCCAATAGTTGCAAAGTGAGACTTAAGTATGATATTTTTGTTCTCAGTAAGGTTTAATAAATTGATATTTTATTGAGTTCAATGACATTCTTAAAATATTCAACGACTTCTTTTACGTAATATTTTTTTGGATTCTTATTTTACTGGTGATGATATATGTAAGTAAAGTTCGATTCGAAGACCGAGCTTATGTCCAGCAGTGGAACGGAGAAGGCTGACGTGATGATGATGATTATAAGGACTTTTTTATGTCAAGATGGTTTAATAAGCTGCTTGTAGATTTAGACAACTGGGCTCTGGCGTCCAGGGATACATGCAATCGAGCACGACTGTAGAAATAAGACTAATTAGTCTAGTATATACTAATTGTTAATTATACTAGGTTATTTATTATGAATTGGTAATGTAACGATACGAGAAAGGCATCAATGGAATAATTAAATTGAATAAATCGAAGCAGATATAAAATAGTAGATTTCAAATTATTATTTTTTTTCTTTTTTTTTTCTCAACCCATTACAATTCCACTGTTGGAATACGGGTCTCCTCTCGTATTGGAAAGGGTTAAGGCCATAGTCTGCCACGCTGGCCAAGTGCGGGTTGGCAGACTTCACACACCTTAGAAAATATTTGATTAATTATATTATAAAAAATTATAAATGATTATTATTATATTATAAAAAATATTTTAGCAAGTATGTATATAATATTACCACTAACCTATGCAATTAGTTATTAAGCATTATATCGTTAATTATACATTGAATATTCCATGATAATCGTTGATAAATGTTAATTATAGTGTTTAGTCTTGAAAGGAAGATTACAAGTAAATACTTGCAGCCCCTAAGTATTCCAATAGCCCCAATACATTAAATACTACGGGGAACAGAAGTTTTGTTTGAGGGGCGCATTGTAATGAAATTGATGGATTATTTCGGTGACTGTTCATTAATAGTCATAAACCACTCCAGCTGTTATAAATATTATTATTACAATTGGTTCGACGAATCGTCTCAATCACACTGTCCCATAAGATTTGATTGCGTCAAATGAGATTGTCTCAATGAGTTACGAAATGATTGTATCGATGCATGTACATAATCATACATTTTAATTGAATTATATTCCATAGTGGGACGTAAACGTAACCGGTGAAACGTGGGAGTGTTCTGCATTCCTTTGCCTACCTCTTGTGGTGTATTTTCTATAATGTTGGGTTTTTCCTACGATGACGTACATCATTGATTACTGTTATAAAAAACTAACGTTCGTTTCCCTACGATAATAGACATCATCATTATCATTATTATAATTATCATAATCATCATATATATCTAAGTATACTTTAGGACGCTCTCCAGCTAGGGGGAGTAACGATATACGCAAAGAGGCTCTCAGCGGTCGAATGCGAAGAGTTGACAATTGAACGGAGTGGCGTGCCATTGAAGAGGCCTATGTCCAACAGTGGACGGAAATAGGATGATCATGATGTTGATGACACTGTTAGATAGAGCTCTTCCTGAGAGGTTGTTATCCATAAACTAGTATTGTACTTAATCAACATATTTTATTGTAACCGCAGAGTTCTTTTTGCAGAATAGTGGAATTTAATTTACATATTTGGGTTTCGCTTAAGATGAAATATTTATAATGACTGTGAATGCAAAAGTTTCAAGTAATATTGTAAAGGTGGGCTTAAAGCTTCTAATTATAAGAACAACAGTGGAACAATAAAAATATTCATGATGGTGATGGTGATTCATGATGGTCCCACTTCTAGACTTTGATTTTTCTCGTAACTATAGGAGGTCTGAAGCATAGTTTTCCAAGTTGCTCCAGTGTGGATTAAAGGACATATGGATTGATAGTCAATCTGCCTGTCAATTGTATTGAAGCCGCTTTATATGGCTTCGACAAAATTTATTTGTAAACGTGTTAATAAAATACTGCCGACTTTCGACTGTCGATCAGGTCTTGGGTTTAAATCCCGATTCGGGTACTATTAGATTTTTCTCATTTAGAATTTCTAGTACTGACTCGGAGTCTGGATCTGTGCTCGGTGTATGGCAATAGGCTCACCACGCGAGACAACGCGGGGGTGTACTGTGTACTGAGTGCACCCTCACGTTCCGATAGGAGTGTACCTATGCCTACCCTTTCGAGGATAACAAGCGTGATGTTACGTTAATAAAATATTGTATTTCTTACATTAAAAAGCAGGACAAACAGGCAAACCGGCCAACAGGATGATAAGTGGTCACCGTTGCCTAAAGATAAAGATATTTGCAAAATCAGAGATGCTACCGACGTGTACATCCACACAGTTATCTTAAAGTGTATAAATATGTTATATTAATATTTGATTATAATATGAAATATGTAAACCATCTTACGAAGTTACTGTTTCGTGAAAATTTAATTTCAAATGAAGTTGAAATATCGGCAAATATTCTTACATAATGTATTTCGTAATCGAATTATTTCAAATGTTTATAATCGAATGATTTCCTTTCAATTGAGTGTTTGAAGGTGAATTGGTGTCATCGTATCGCGTGTTCAATGGGTTGTCGTGAGTATACGATTTTATTTCATTTGTGATATAAGAACTTTAAATCATTTAAAGACGGTGGCAAAAATGTAATAGAAATTACAAATGAACATATGTAAGCAACCTGGAATAGGACTATATGAATAGGACTGTTAATAAAAATTCATCAATGTAGTTGATAAGACTATTTATTAGTTAAATGAGATTTTTTTCCGTATTTTGTTGAATTTTTTTTATGTATTTAGCCTGGCAAATAGACAGACAGGCCACCTGCTGGTAAGCAGTCACCGTCGCCTGTGGATACTTGCAACTCCCGGGGAGTCGCCAATGCTTTCCCGACTTTGAAGGAGAGCTCCCTTTGCGCTTTTCTTGAAGTACCCCATGTCATAATGCTCCGGGTAAAAACCTCGGATGGAAGCTCATTCCACATTGTGCAGGGGCGCGGCAAAAAGGATCGTGAAAACCGAACTGTAGAGGGCCACCATATGTCTGCCACAAATTAATATTTCTTATTTATAATTTTGTCTTTCGCGGATTGATTTCCAATTAATTTCTAGTTATTGTTACCTGACGCAGTTATGTGTCGATTGTGTCATTAATATCGATAGCACGTTGAAATGTTTTTATGTAAGAACTGACAAAGTGTAACTGAGAACAACTTAAAAAGTTGCTGCTTTAATTAAAAATAAGTTAACAGCCTTTTTATGATCCGATTGCAAGCGCATTTAATGAGATACGAATTGGGAACTAAAATTACTATTAAAAAGTTTTAGCCATCATTATCCATCCATATACATATGATGTGTATTAATTTTGATAGGATTCGATTTCTTAATATATTTACGGATACTAGAAACTCTAATAATGATATTCAGAAAGGGAATTTATTTACTAAACAACGCTGGAACAATATAAAAAAAATAAGATAATATAAAAGAAATTGTAGTTCTAATTATAATGAAAAATTGAACCATTCATGTTGAAATTATCGAATATTTCTCTACCGCTCACTCGTGTACAGGTATCAGCGGCTGTGTAGCTTAACATGACGTACTGTTTACAATACACCAATACGCCGGAGCTATGACCGCTTCTCTTTATATATATTTACACAACCATTGCCATTTGATCGTGTAATCAACTTTTATAAATATGGAAGTAACTGCGAAAGTTTTGACGGAATTTTATTTATTGTTACTATTATATCGTCACACCAAGTTTCTTGCGAGGTAAGCAGAGAGCTCCGAGTATCAAATATTTCCATGCTTACAGAGCTGACGTATATTTTTACGATTTCAATTTTCTTCATACCTGAATTTTACCCAAAACGACGATATAATATGTACGAACATGTATAAACATTTCAGTGAGAAGGTTATGAAGCCTCTAATTCCAACATATGACACGTGTTCATATAACTCTATTAATGTCTTATGCGTATCATAATTTGGGGAGAGTTCCGAAGTGTTACTTCAGCAAAGTTAAGAAATTCTTCCCCTTTTCAGTAACATCAAATATTAAGCTTATAATTAAGTTCGTAACAATAACTTTATAGAAATTATACAAACAATGTACGAGTACTTTTTTACTTAATTACAAGTTATTACTAGTCAAGGTGATCAAAAATTTGATTATTATGATAATATTATTATATAACATTTTCACGCCCGGTCCTTTCTGGGGTACGCAGAGAGTATCCAGTTTATTACTCTTTTTACACACGCACGCTGGTTACGGAGTCTTCTGACTTTTGCCTTTAACTGTTGCAGATTATAAAAGTCGGTTTGGAAAATAGAAATAACCAAAAACAATTCCGTGACAATATCTATACACCTATTATTGTCCTTTAATTGATGTAATTGGTTTAGACCTTTTTTTAATGAATAAATAAGTAATTGATTATTGTTGTATGCGAGCATAACTTTTTTTTTTCGTAGCAACTTTCCTATCTACATATGTAATTCGAGTCATCAATTACACTGTCATAAGTAAAGAAACTATTACTATTATTATGCTTGTCCTAATATAATCCTTTTAAATCCAATTGTTAGACTAAGGACTTTTTTCATAATTTCCAAATGCTTAGACTATATTTTTGTAATTTAACGTGTTTAAGTACAGAACCAGACATAGGCGTAAAGATATTGTTTGCCCTTAATAATTCGATGACACCGTACTGATCGTATTACTTGACACTCAAATTATCATTGCCATCGCTCGCACGGAGGCTCGGCGGCAGTGGCCAATTTGTGAGTATCGGTGCATTTTCTACTACTTATCCTTTTATTGCAAAAACTGTGACTGTACCAACTTGTTAATTGTCACTTCCGTTAGTAATTGCTTTGATCAAGATTAATGATTATCAATAACAATGTCAAACGAAAAGGAGGCAGTTCATTGGAAACAATCACAGTTATTTCAAGAGTCTTGTATGGTTAAATTTAAATCTCAAAATATCAGATTAATTTTACAAGGATAAATAATTTTATGGGATTTGTTGGAGATGAATTTTAAATAGACCTTTATATTATTTCTAAGCTCTGTCTGTAAATAGCTGTTAACCAACAAACGCAGAAAATACTTTGAAAAAAATTTTGAACCTTGTTAGATTACATAAATGGTTCTAGAAAAATCTTAGATGCCAATTCGCGAAATTACTCATTCTGAATTACACAACGTAATCAACGTACTAATTTTAAAAACTCTCAATTTTTTCTAAATAATTTCGCGCGAAATTTTTAGAGGCTATTTTTTAAAACTTTTTAAGCATTTAGAAGTGTTGTTTTCTAACGCCATTTATAAATAAATATAACTCACATCTTGAACACAAATAATAATATACGCTGAACTCTCGAAACAGTCAGCTGATAATAACAAATAACTTCAAATGTTAACATTCATTTAATGTGTTAAACTCGTTTTCAAATTTACAGACAGCGGCCCAAATTTACAGAAACTAGAAATCTGATAAAGAAAATATATATTTTTTCTATCGCAATACATAGCCATGTGACAGTCATGTGGTAATACTTGGCGGTCGTTTACAATAACAATCGGAGACAGTCTATCGTGCTTTATAGTTGCCTATATACATTGGCGGGTCATCCGGGGGTAGGGGCGAGGGGTCGCACGCAAATGATAAGCGGGCGACGCGCGCCGCATCGATCCGCCATGTGCCTCTACCCGCAGTCCTCCCCCCCAAACTACCCCCAACTCCTGTACACCACCACACCCGCGTACACGCACACACACAACTCCTCATCTAATGTGTTCTGCCAAATGATCCGTTCCGAATATTAAGTTGTCTGTGTCGTTGAAAACTGATAGTCATCTGCCCTGATTGGTTCGAAGTATCAATTGATAGATCGTCACTACCAAAAATATAGATGTTTGTAGTAATATAAAAATATGTAATAAACTACGCAAAAACTTTTATTTCGAGAAATATATCGTCTAGTTTTGTTCACAAGTAAAGGTCCGAGAAAACTCCCTTGGTATGCTCCTAATAGGAATAAATGAAAATATTAAATTTCATATAACGCATACAAATATTTTTTATAGTTGTTTATATTTATTATAACAGATGTACACGATTTTCATTACCGGAAGCGTGCGCTCCGACCCCTCACGGGGGCGGTTAATTGAGCTCAGAGCCACGTGGGAGCAATTATTTACCTCAGGTAGACCACGTGCGTCTGTCGCCCTTCGTAAATTTTCACATGGCAATAAATTTGTGGTGCAAATATACATACACCAAATCACGATACGTTAATTTTACATCTTAAGCATCTAAAAACGACCATCTTAATAGATGAACTCTCAAGCTACATACATACTTTAAACACATACAAGTACTGGCGATGCAATGCGGAGAACTAACTAAAAATAAAGAAATAAGATTGTAAATTTACAGACGTTCGGGTTTAATGTTTCTGCTCAGATAGGACCCTACAAAAAGCAACTCTATCACCACAGCAATAGATTCTATAACTACTTTACTACGCAATACAATATAAGTGTGAGACAGGCGCGACAGTAGAGTCTATGTGGTTTCGGTAAAGGCTCTAGGTTTTTGGATAAATACTAAAGTCTACAGTTATGATAATCTTTATTGCGTTAATTGTTTTTTGTACATACTTATATTAGTATAACATTAAAGAAATAGTACATGTCAAAATAGAAGTTGCTTTGCGAGATTGTATGTGGTGAATTTAGGTGATACAAAACTCTCGTGAAATTGATCAGATGACAATAACTACTCAAATTAAAATAAGTAACACAAAACCGGTCTACATTTAGTGTCTACTTCTAAAAAGCATTGCCTGGTAAATAAACGAAAAAATGTAGCATTTCAGCGGTCCGGCAACGGCACCCCAAATCTAGGGCACGTGATTTGCAGACACACGCGGCTGCAAGATCTCAACTCACATTAGCCACAAACGGGAACAGTCCAAGAGAGTCTTGTACTAGTCGTTGATGAATAACACACAGTCAACAAAAACTAGCGAGGTTTTGATTTGAGCACGTTGGTCGCGAATTGTGATTCCGCGGAGTATTCATTTGGTTAACTAACGTGCCATCACAGCATGTGTCCGGCGCGGCGGTCACGGCTCGACTGAGGCGCCGCGCGGCCTCTCCCCCCTCCCTCGAGCTGCATCCTTCAAACGCTCCCTGATAATCGAGAGAAAATACAACACAGCTGCAATTGGAACGCCGCATACTCTTTTTTGGCGATGATTCAGGCGGTAATTGCATGGGCTCTCATTGGCCGGGTCCTTGAACCCGCCGCCTTTAAGATGCAACGAAAATCTGAAATCTATGGAAGCATTTATATTGGTACGATTTTACGTGACCCAATCTCAAGGCTCAATGAAAATATATGTTTCGTTTAAGGCCATATTTTGACGTGAAATATGATCAGTTGACGACTAGACTAGCGTATGATGTCAGACGTCGCGTCTACAGTGCTTTTTTAGCCTGTAAGTTTTTGTAGTCATTTATGCTAATTTTAAATGCTATGACTAATCTATGTAGAGCGTTGCAATATTACTTTCGGAATATATGGAGCATTAAAATAAATCATATTTTCGACGCTATTCATAAAGATTAGTTTACGACGCTATTCATAAAGATTAAATTTAATTCAAAGTTGCTTCTTAAATAAATATAAAACTTCATTTTAGCTGGGCAAGTGCATGATGTGAAGTGAAGTTTATTTTGAGGCGTGTCCAGAACAACGGATCTCTTCAATAAAGAACATTCAAGGTTAGCTTCTAGGTAACTTTTAACAGTAATTTAAGTGACATTTAAACTAATACACATTTTATTAAATGTGTTAAATTTTCACTAGGTGGATGACATGCCTATCGGAAAAAGTAATATTTTATTTACCCTTTTATTCATTTTATTTGCATCAGAATTTTTCAATTTCAAATCTGTCTAGTAACGATTACCTCATTGACCACAGCTATACACAATCTATATTTATTTACATCCCAATCATCAAGTTATTTCTTAGAATGATCGGTGGAGGTATATGTCATCAAATTACCTTTTATTGTCATTTTTAAGAGAGATATTTGGATAACAATCCCGTGAAATAAAAATAACACGCACCGAGACGCTTTGTACATAAAAATAATAACAATATTACTGTGGACTAAAGGTAGTTGAATGTTTTATTTCGGGAACAATACCACGAAATATACAGTATATTGAGGTATTCATTTAAGTTGTAGTTCATTCACCTTTTTGGGGAATAAATATCGTATTAATTAACGGATACTATTACGTTTAGGATCATAGCAGCATTTAATTATATGCTAATCAATTTTGTTTTCAACTTTGAGAAGTTTAGGTTTGCCACTGGTGTGGCAATTCGAGGGGCCTCTATCCAACAGTGGACGAAAAACGGCTGAGAATCATGAAGATGAAGGTGACGATGTCAAAATTAGACATTATCAAAAAATACAGACTACCAATAATACTTTAAACGCGGGTATGTGCCACATTGCTCTGCCTATCCCTTTGGACATTACATGCGTGATACTAGGCTTTTCTAAAAACATATTTATTCATCCTTATCCATAAATGCTAATAAATTAAGTTTGGTGCTGAACTGGTGCTGTACATGGAATTTTGGTTTTTGCTAGAGTAACTGGTTCACATGACGTATGAAAGTCCTGGGAGTTTGATAGACTCCACTTTTTTCTGAAGTTACTTGTGATAACATTTACGTCGTTTTGGGTGCAGGTCTCTTCTGAAATCATGGAACTCTCTTCTACTCTGGGACACTCTTCGGTGTCATCAGCGCTATACGGAGTACGTAAGTCAATAGCTCGTAGTGGTTTTCTACACTCCATTTACAATACTCTGGATATAAATCAAGACGTTAATTGTAATTTATTGCCCATCTTTGACTATTACCTAACTTTAATGCAGTGTAGTATCAAGGTCTATATTCCCCCAAGTTTCTTCAATCAGTTTAAAGTTTGGCATACACAGATATTTTTATAGCACTTGGCACACATTTAAAGTGCTCTGTTAATGCTCATTGGATAATACCGTTTTTTTGTATTGGCATAACATTTATTATATAAAATTAGCACCAATTGAGTTTGTAGGGAAATATAACACGTCGTATGGTAGAGGATATCTTTAATATTATTTCACATTACGCTCTCTTCCTTACGGGGCAAGCAAGGAGCATCAAGAGTCAAGTACTTCTCTCCTTAGAGATCTGACTAACTTCTTCATTCATAATACAAGATACTGGTGAAATATACTGCCATCATGTACTCTTCCAGAAAATCGCTCTTGCAATAGTATTTTCAAGATTTAATATAACCTATAATTATACACCGATGCCGTAAGAAGGGTACAACGTTAATAAATATGAATAATAAATGGTATTTAATAATAATTTAAGTAATTAAAGCTATGCTTATTATTTATCGATATTGTCTCTGTAAGCGTTACGGAAATATGAAAACCTATAATCACGTAAAAATGGACTCTACACATTCTCTACATTTCGTAGACGTTCATAGTCGGATGCTACGACGTAGACACACAAATCAGGCCATTAAATCCCTTGTTATGCATTCGAATAAATTTAAACAGAAAATTATATTTTCAAATTGTCTATTAAATTCAAATGATTTTTTTATTAGTAAATAAATTGAGTTCTGTAATATTTAGTATACAACTAATTTCACAGCGTGGTGCAAAACATACATATATAGAACAATTTAATATAATACTAACTTTGGTTTGGTATTTCGACGATATGACATTTCAAAAATAATATTGTAGATTTGAGTTGGAATATAAGAAACTAAAGAGAACGTTTTGTGAAATTCAATTATATTTCACAGAGCGAAACGCAGTAAGCGTGAGTACGTTTATCTCCGAATTCGATATGAATTCTGCTCGTAGACATTTCTTGGTAACGAATTATACGATTGATTGACTAGATTATGTACAAAAGCTAGTCCGTGTAACATTTATATATTTGTATTTTAATTTTCGAGGAAGAAAGTCAGTCTCTGATTTTCATGACCAATGTACATGTATGTATATACATATGTAGTTTCTCGTCTATCTTCCATAAGTATAGGCAGAAACTAAAACTTTTCTTCAGGTACGACGATTCTGACAAAGATTATTTTTTTCGAACATTCACTTTTCTTTCTCCATTTAATTTTTAATCACATTGCAGTTTTATTTTGGTATGAACGTAGTATGTTCATGCACGACCTCAAACAGTAAACAGACATTTTAACACTTAAAATTTTACGCCATATCCCTTACCGGGTAGACAGAAAACAGGGAGTGCCAAAAATCTCTAATCTTGCAGGCCTGCTGTGCTTTTCCCACATTCATCCCTCCCTCTATAAATGTTTGAAGAACCAACTTTACTATGCAAATATTTTCACAGGGAATATATTTTTCTTGTAATTAATTCCATGCACGAGTAGTGTTCAACGCGCCGTGATATATATGACTTCCGCTACACTGGAGCTATGCGGTCACTTAGTAACATATGGTTACACATGTGTTAGAGGGGGAAGTCATTGTTTTTCGTCTATACAATATAATATTACGTCAACCCTGAAGCATGATATTACGTTATATAAAAAACGTGAAGCGTGATGTTTTATTAAATAACTTTGTAGAGGAACAAATCAGGACTGTAATCATTGAAATAATTGGCATTCAGTGCTCTCTACCCACCCCGTTAGGGACTTAGCATAACGATATAATAATAATCGTTAACAATCTCCTATGTTTACAAAAATGACACCTCGCATAACACGACGCTTAGACATTTCTTAATGGAACAGGGGCGGAATAAGGATTACTGGGGTAGACCCCGGAAGCTCATCAATGTCACTGTGTCGCTACAAAAGGAAACATTATTATGAATAACTCTGTTGGGAAAAACTACTTGCGAATAAATAATTCTTATTGTAAAATGAATAAACTTCTTATTCGTTGGTCTAGCAGTTGCAAGTCCAACTGCTATAAGAGGTCCTAGGTTCGATCACTAAATCGGGCGAAGTATATTGCCTATTCTATGAGACATAAAATGTAACTTGTGAAACGCGAGAATGTACTTTACACTGTCCACTCCTTCGGAGAAATTCAGGGAAGATGGTAGGTTATGTAAAAAAATCATTATCTGTGGATAGGTCACGACTGCAACTTAAACTGTTCTGTTTCTGGGCATGCGTTTCTCTCAGTAGTTGAAGCACATAAATTAATATCACGGTACTATTGCAGTAGATCTCCAAACCGCATGCCCAGCGTGGAGATTACGGGTATAAACCCCCTTTTGGGGAGGGCTATGTCCAGCGGTGGGCTGAGATAGGCTGATGATGATGAT